>CAUYON010198623.1:0-36333 GCA_963573935.1 Arctocebus calabarensis
CTCAAGGTAGTTTTGATTTGCATTTCTCTGATGATTAAGGATAGTGAGCATTTTTTCATGTGTCTGAAGGCCATGCGCCTTAGAGAAGTCTCTCTTCAGATCCTTTGCCCATCCTGAGATGGGATCACTTGTTCTTGGTACCAAATCAATTTGTAAATGTAAATTTTATGGTTATACAATAGCAGTTAAAAGTTAGAAAGTAAAATTTTAATGAAAAGATAGCACCTAAAATGGAAATAAAAAATACAAGAGGCCGGGCACAGTGGCTCACACCTGTAATCCTAGAAATCTGGGAGGCTCAGGTGGCTGGATTGCTTGAGCTCATGAGTTGGAGACCAGTGTGAGCAAAAGTGAGACTCTGTCTCTACTAAAAATAGAAAAACTGAAGCAAGAGGATTGCTTGAGCCCAAGTCGGAGGTTGCTGTGAGCTATGATGCCATGGCATTCTACCCAGGACAACAGCTTGAGACTCCGTCTGAAAAAACAAACAAACAAACACACAAACAAAATATATATATATAAATAAATCTCACAAAAGATATGTAAGTCCTTTATGGAGAAATTTATAAAACTTTGTTGATGAAAAAAGAAAACATGCTCTTGAATAAGAAAGTTCCAAATAATAAAGATTTATAGGTTAATGCTATTTCAATTAAAAAGTCCCAGTTTTTCATGGAACTTGATATTCTGATTCTTAAAATTTATATGGACACAGACTCATACTCCAAATACACGTCCATGGATCCAGGCACCAGGCCAACGCCTCTAGACCTTCTTCTGCAAACCCAGATAATAGAAACCCCTGTGGACACCAGTACTACCCTGGTCCCCATGAACCCAGGAAATGAACTTGCTCCAGGGGACCCTACCTCCATGCTTGCCCCTAGTGGACCTAGTCTCTGAGCCTGACCATGCATAACCAGGCTACAAGCGGACTCCTGTGGACCCATGTGCCAGACCTAATCATCTTCCAACCTAGGCACTGGGGTATCCTGCCCAAGGATTCCAGTAGCAAGCCTACCTCTGGGCTTCATCAGATGAACCATCCAGAATCTCTGGACTTGTGACTAGTGGAGGGTTTTCCCTGAGAAAAATAGTGTATAAAGATTGGACCAGATGCTTACTTCTTCAAATACATGGACTTCAGTGCATTGCCATAAGGATTACAAATAATCAAGGAGACATGACATCACCAAAGAAAAAAAAACAAAGTACCAGTAACCAGCTCTAGAGAAATTAGTTTCTTAAAAAAGCTTATTGAGCTGCAAGAGAACACAGTAAACAACTAAACAAAATCTGGAAAACCATACATGAACAAAATAAGGCATTCAACAAAGACATAAGAACCAAACAGAAATTCAACTGAACTGAAAAATACAAGAAAGTTTCAATAGCAGACAATCAAACAGAAGAATCAGTGAACACAAAGACAAGTCAGAAGAACAAAAAAGAATGAAGAAAGCCCACAGAAATTATGTGGATACCAGCAGGCCAACCAATATATACATTTTAAAAGTTCCTAATGGAGAAGAGAATAGAAAGGAGTAGGAAGCTTAATTTAAAAAATAACGACAGAAAAATTTCCTAAATCTGGAGAAAGAAATGAATGTTTAGATCCATAAAGCCCCAAGAAACCCAAATACATTAAATATAAAGTGATCTTTATCAATATATGTTAGAATCAAATTATCATAAGTCAAAGAGGAGATTTTGAAAGCAGTGAGATAAAAGCAACTCATCACATAAAAGGGAACTCTACTAAGAAAAATCAGTGGATTCCTCAGCAGAAACTTTACAGGCCAGGAGTGAATGAGATGATATATTCAAAGTACTTAAAGGAAAAAAAGATGCAAACTGAGAATATGCCAAAAAGGAGAGATAAAGATGTTCCCAGACAAACAAAAGCTGTGGGAGTTCATTACCTTAATCCTGCTTTACAAGATTATTTTAAGAGGTTTTCAAGTTAAAATGAAAGGATATTAACAAAATAAAAACACATGAAAATATAAAACTCACTGTAAAGGTAACAATGTAGACAAATTTAAGTGTACACTGCTGTTGTAATGATGATACACAAATCACTTTTAATCTAGATAAAAGTTAAAAGACAGAAGTATTAAAAATAACTATAGCTACAATAATTTGGTAATGGTTGTATGATATATAAAAGATATAAATTATGACATCAATAGCATAATGTGAGGGGAGAGGGTGAGAAGAAATTTAAATGTAGAGTTACTGTATACAGTGAAAGCTAAGTTCAAATAAATGGTTACAACTACAAGATGTTTTACATAAGCCTCAGGTAAACACACACACATACACACATAAACCTGTAGTAGATAGACAAAAAAATAAAAAGGAATCAAGGCATAGCACTACCCAAAAATTCTCAAGTTACAAACTAAGTCAGCAAGAGAGGAAAATAGAATAAAGGAACTAAAAAATAGAAAACAATTAACAAAGGGCAATATGTCCTTCCCTCTTGATAATTACTTTAAATGAATTAAATTATCTAATCAAAAGACATAGCATGGCTGAATGGATTTTAAAAAGACCCTACAAGACACTCTAGCTTTAAAAACATATGTAGGCTGAAAATGAAGGAATGAAAAAAGATAATCTATGCAAATGATAGACAAAGAGAATAGGAGTGGCTGTACTTGTTATCACACAAAATAGACTTTAAGTAAAAAACTGTCAAAGGAGACGAAGATCATTATGTATATAAAGAGGTCAATTTACCAAGAGTAGGTAACAACTATAAATATATATTTGCCCAATGTTAAAATGCCTAAATATATAAAGCAAATATTAATAGAACTAAAGAAATAAAAAGTAACATACTAATAGTAGAGGACAGATCTCACTTAGCACTGAATAGATAGATAATCAAGACAGGTAATCAATAAGGAAACAGTAGACCTGAACAGCACCATAGGCCAAGTGGACCTCACAGACATAAATAGAACATTCCATCTAACAGCAGTAGAATACACATTTTTTTTCTGAATGTACATAGAACATTGTCTGGAATGGCTCAAATGGTAGGTTATAAAACAAGTCTTAACAAATTCAAGAATATTAAACTAATATTGACTATCTTTTTTTTTTTTTTTTTTTTGAGACAGAGCCTCAAGCTGTCACCCTGGATAGAGTGCCATGGCATCACAGCTCACAGCAACCTCCAATTCCTGGGTTCAAGTGAGTCTCTTGCCTCAGCCTCCCAAGTAGCTGGGATTACAGGAGCCCACCACAACGCCCAGCCATTTTTTGGTTGCAGCTGTCATTGTTGTTTGGCGGGTCCAGCCTGGATTTGAACCCGCCAGCTCAGGTGTACGTGACTGGCGCCTTAGCCCATTGAGCCACAGGTGCTGAGCCTTGGCTATCTTTTTTTACTGCAATGGTATAAAACTAGAAATCAGTAACAGGAAAAAATGGGAAAAATCACAAATATGTGGAAATTAAACATTCTCCTGAACAACCAATGGGTCAAAGAAGAACTCAAAGGGAAATCAGAAAGTGTCTTGAGATAAACGAAACCAACGTGCAACACGCTAAAACATATGCAACACAAAACCAATTCTAAGAGGGAAGTTTATCTTGATAAATGAAAAAAGAAGAAAGATCTCAAAGAACGTGATGTTACATATTAAGGAACTAGAAAAGAAAACCAAACTAAGACCAAAGTCCTCATAGGAAAGATGTAATATAGATCAGAGCAGAAATAAATGAGATAAAAACTGAAAAAAAAAATAGAAAAGATCAATGAAACTAAGAGTTGGAATTTTAAAAAGAAAATTTACAAACCTTTAGCTAGATTAAAGGGGAAAAAAAGACAAGTAATATTAGAAAATGAAAGAGGAGACATTGCAGCCTCTACCACAGAAATACAAAGGATTGTAAGAGATAAATAAGAACAATTACAAGCCAACAAATTGGATAACCCAGAGGAAATGGGTAAAGTCCTAAACACATACAACCTACCAAGACTGACTCAACAAAGACATAGAAATAGAAAATCTAAGCAGATCAATAATGTATTATGAGACTGAATTAGTAATAATGTTATGTTCACTACTAAGAAAAGCCCAGGACCTTTTACCAAATATTTATAAAGTTAAATGCCAATCCTTCTTAAATTCTTCCAAAAAATCAAAGTGGAGGGAATACTTCCAAACTCATTGATGGAGACTGACACTAGCCTGATACCAAAGCAAGACAAAGAACACTTACAAGAAAAGAAAATTATAGGCCGATGTTCCTGATGACCATAGATGCAAAAATCCTTAACAAAATACAGTAGAGCAGTGTAGCTAAGTGGTAGGGCACTGGCCACATACACTGATGCTGCCAGGTTTGAGTCTGGCCTGGGCCTGCTAAACAATGACACCTGCAACCAAAAAAAGCATTATGGTGGGTGCCTATAGTCCCAGTTACTTGGGAGGCTAGGGCAAGAGAATCGCTAAATCCAAGAGTTTGAGGTTGCTGTGAGCTGTGACTCTCGGCACTTTACTGAGGGTGACATAGTGAGAGTCTGTCTCAAAAAATAAATAAATAAATAAATTACAGGGGTGGTGCCTATGGCTCAAAGGAGTAGGGCACCAGCCACAAATGCTGGAGGTGGCAGGTTCAAACCCAGCCCTGGCCAAAAACTGCAAAAAAAAAAAAAAAAATACAGTAGAGCCTCCATAGTTGACCCCTGCCCACATTGACTCCCTCCTTAAGTTGACCTAATTTTCATAGGCTGGACGTACACCACATGTACATATCAGTATAGCAGGCCTAATTCCTTATGTTGACCACCTCTGTATGTTGACCAATTTGTTACACTCCTTTGAAAGGTCAAGTTACAGAAGTTCTACTGTACTAGCAAATGGAATCAATAGCACATTAAAAGAATCATACGTATACACCATGAACAAGTGGGATTTATCCCTGTGGTACAAGGATGATTCAACATAAGCAAATTAGCTTTTTACACATTTTATATATGTATCAAAATAGCTCATGTACCCCCAAAATATGTACAAATACTGTGTATTAATAAAAAATAAGCAAATCAATACACTTGAAATATCATCTTAATAGAATGAAAGATAAAAATCATATCATCTCAATAGATGCAACGAATTTGACAAAATTCAACATCCTTTCATTATAAACACTCTTGACAAATTAGGTATAGCAGTGTGATAGTTAATTTTAGACGTCAACTTGATTGGGTTAAGGGACACCCAGACAGATGATAAAACATCATTTCAGGATATGTCTGTGAAGGTATTTCTAGAAGAGGTTAGCATTAACATCAGTACACTGAGTAAAGAAGAAAAGATTTGCTGTCATCAATGTGGGTGGGCATCAATCAATCTGTTGAAGGACTAAATAGAACAAGATGAAGGAAGGATAAATTCACTGTCTTCTGGAGCTCAGAAATCTATCTTCTGCACTAAGACATCAGAACTCCAGATTCTTGGATTCTGGGACTTACTGATGGGACTTATTTACTGAGGAGTTTCTCAGACTGAAAGTTATAACATTGGTTCCCCTGGTTTTCAAGACTTTGGACTGATACTAAATTATATCACTAGATCCCTGATTCTCCAGCTTGCCTGTGGCATATTATGGTAATTCTCAGCCTTCATAATTGCATGAGCCAATTCCAACAATAAATCTTATCTTTTATACCTGTTTATATGTAATTACACACACACATATATATACTTATATATCTCCTATTGGTTCTTTTCCTCTGGAGAACCCTGCCTAATAAAAGGATGTAACTCAACAAAATAAGGACTATATATGATAAGCCCATGGCTATTACCATGCTCTGTGATGAAAAGCTGAAAGCTGTTCCTCTAAGATCAGGAACAAGATAAGGATACTCACTCTCACAACTTCTATTCAGTGTTGTACTAGAAGTTCTAGGCAGAGCAACTAGGCAAGAAATAGAAATTCTAAAAATCCTAATTATAAAAGGAAGAAGTAAAATTGTCCCTGCTTTCAGGTGATGTGATTTTATATACTGGAAACCCCCAAAAGACCTCCCCCCAAACCAGCCAAAACTAATACATGATTTCAGTAAACTTGTAAGATGCAAATCAACATAAAAAGATCTGAAACATTTCTATAAATTAACGTCAAGTTATCTGAAAAAGAAATCCAGAAAACAATCCCATTTACCACAGCATCAAAAAAATATTTAGGAATAAATTTAACCAAGGAGTTGAAAGAGATGTACACTGAAAACTGTAAGACATGGAAAAGATAAATTGAAGAAATCACAAATAAATGTAAAGATATCCTGTGCTGATGAATTGGAAAAATTAATACTGTTAAAATGCCCATATTATCGAAAGTGATGTATAGATTCAATGTAATCTCTACCAAAACCCCAATGACTTTTTTCACAGATATAGGAAAATCAATTCTGAAATTTGTATGGAACCACAAAAGACTCTGAATAGCCAAAGCAGTCTTCACAAAAAGACCAAAGCAAAAGGTATCACACCACTTGATTTCAAAATATACTACAAAGTTATAGTTATCAAAGCAGCAGAGTGCTTGCATAAAAACAGACGCATGGACCAGAAGTAAATCCAAGTGTTACAGTTAATTGATCTTTGACAAAGGTGCCAAAAATACATAATAGGCAAAAGCTAGTCTCTTCAATAAATGGTGCTGGCAAAACTGTCTATCCATATGCAAATTGGACCTTTATCTCATACAATATATAAACACCAACTCAAAAAGACTTAAAAGTATTACCTGAAACTGGAAGAATTTCTTGTTATTGGACTGGGCAGTGATTTTTTTTTTATATAATCCCAAAAGCATAGGTAACAAAAGCCACATAAATGGGATTCTATTAAACTAAAAGGCTCTACACTGCACAGGAAATAAGCAGCACAGGAAATAGATAACATAAAGAATGGGAGAAAGTATATGTAAATAATTCCTCTGGTAAAGGGAATATCTAACATACATAAGAAACACAAAAAACTCAATAGCAAGAAAACAAAGAACTTGATTTAAAAATGGGGAGGGACCTTCATGGACATTTCTCAAAGAAGACATACAAATAGCCAAGAAGTATATGAATAGATGCTCAAAGTCATGAATCATCATGGAAATGCAAATTAAAATCACAAAGAGATATCACCTTATACTTGTTAGAATGACCAAGTGTTAGAGAGAATGTAGAGAAAGAGAAACCCTGGCACATTGTTGGTTGGCATATAAATTAGCACCAGGTCTGGTGATTCTTCAGAAAATTAAAACTAGAACTGCTAATATGATCCTGCAATCCCATTTCCAGATATGTGAGATTGGACAATTAAGTTCACAAACTCATCCTAAAAAAAATGCTTCATGCCTTCTCATTGCTGAATATCACTATGATCACCTTTGAAGTACTCTCCTTGGGAAGCTATGTACTGACATCAGCACCTAGTCTACCCTTCAAAGCAAAAGTTTTGGAACTCTTCTTCTGGAATGGCCATTAGAACTGTCGTCCTATGACATCTGACAATTAAGTTAATGAGCTCATCTTAGAAAAAGTGCTTTGGAGGATGGAGTAGGAGCTGGCATCAGTGCATTGCTTCCTGAGCGGAGTACTTTGAAGGTGACTATAGTGATATTCAGCAATGAAGCATGTAGCACTTTTTCTAGGATGAGTTCATGAACTTAACTGTCTGATCTCATATATACAAAGGATATGAAAGTAGGATGTTGAAGAGATATCTTGTTCACTCCCATGTTCATGGCAGCATTATTTGTAAATTTGTAGAGAAGTATGGAATCAATTTAAGTATCCCCTGATGGATGAATGATAATGAAAACATGGTAGGTATACACAATGGAATATTATCCAGTCTCAGAAAAAAAGGAAATCTTGTCATTTGTGACAATGTGAATGAACCTGGAGGATATTATGCCAAGTGAACTTGACCAGATGCAAAAAGATAAATACAGCATGATCTCACATGTGAAATGTGAAAAAGTCTAACTCAGAGAAGCAGAATGTAGAAGGGCGGTTTTCAGATCTGATTGGTGGTGGTGAAGTTTAGGAAGAGGAAATGTTGGTCAAAGTGTGCCAAGTGTCAGACAGCATGAATGAGTTCTGGAGACCTGCTATACAGAAAAATGACTACAATCCGTAAAAATAAACACTTGAAAATTGGTAGGAGAGTAGATCTCAAATTTTCTCATCACAAAAAAAGTACATGAAATGCTAGACATATTAAAAAGCTTGATTTGATCTAATCATTTCACAATGTATACAGCATCAAACATCACTTTATACACATATATAATTTTTATTTGTCAATTATACTTTAACAAACCTGAGGAAAATAAATAAGTAAAAATAAAATTTACATGGAAGTGCAAAGGTCTCAAAAAGGTCACTCCTGAAAAATTTGTTCCACAAATGACAAGTCCAATTGTAATATGGAATTAATGTCAGGATACACTAATAGGCCTCTGTGTCATAACAGTGTGCCTAAAAACAGAATGTCCAAATATAACAGAGATAATATTGCAAATCAGTGGGTAAAGAAGGAATGTTTCAACAAATGTTGTGGAATCAATTGGATAACCATTATAAGAAAAATGAAATTAGACCCAAACTATAGCCATACAGAAGAATCAATTTCAGTTAGATTAAATACTTAAATATGAAAGATAAAACTACAAATATTTTAGAAAATTATGTAGCAAAATAAAGTTCTCAATGTAGAGAAGCATTTCTTCATTTAAATAACCATGATCAAAGGAAAAATATTAGTAAATTTGATTGCCTTAAAATTAAAAATGTACAGTTACCAAAAGATACTTTAAAGAAAGCAAAAATCATGTCACAAATTGGGAGAAAGTATTTCCAATGTATATAAACTGGCAAGGATTAGTATCTGGAATGTATAAGGAATTTCCTACAGATTAGTAACAGTCATTTCAATGGAAATATCAGCAAAAACATGAATGGATGTCTCACAGAAGGTAAACAATGAACTTGATTTTAAAGAAAGCCTAATCTGGGCAGTGCCTATAGCTCAGCGGGGAGGGCACCAGCCACATATACGCAGGCTGGCAGGTTCGAACCCAGCCCAGGCCTGCTAAATAACCATGACAACTGCAACAAAAAATGGCTGGGCATTGTGGCAAGCACCTGCAATCCCAGCTAACTTGGGAGGCTGAAGCAAGAGAATTGCTTAAACCCAAGAGTTTGAGGTTGCTGTGAGCGGTGATGCCACAGCACTCTACTGAGGGTGACATAGTAAGACTCCGTCTCAAAAAAAAAAAAAAAGCCTAATCTCATTAGTAATCAAAAATATGCAAATTAAAACCACAATATTATTTTGCATCTACCAGAGAGGGGAAAAAGAAGTTTTATAGATACAAGTTATCAGAAAGGACATAGAGTAGCAAATACCTACATCTACCAGATGTAGATGGACCAGCTGTTTTGGCCAAGGGTTTGGCATTTCTTAGTAACGTTGCACATGTACACAACCCATAACAGGAATTACATTCCTAGATCTATACCCTAGAGAAACTCTTGTGTTCATGCTCAGTGGACATTTTAGAGAATGTTCATTGAAGCATTATTCATAATTAAAACTTCCCTAAACCATCCAAATACTATATTCATTAACAGTAGATTTGGCCAGTTTTAATATATTCTTATGATGGACCACTATCCAACAATAAAAGTTAATTAAAGATACAAGGGTTAGCATGGATGAATATCAACAATGCAATTTTTGAGTAACAGAAGCAAACCATAAGAATGCATATACTATGATTCTATTCCTAAAAAGTTTGAGGCCAGACTCAGTGGCTTATACCTGTAATCCTAGCACTTTGGGAGGCTGAGGCTGAGGCTCACTTGAGGTCAGAAATTGGAAACCAGTCTGGGCAACATAGCAAGACCCGGTCTCTATAAAAAATAAGAAAAATTAGCTGAGCATGTGGCACTTGCCTGTAGTTCCAGCGATTTGGGAGGCTGAGGCAGGAGGATTTCTTGAGCTCAGGAGTTTGAGGTTGCAGTGAGCTATGATTCTGCCATTCCACTGTAGCCTGGGGAACAGAATAAGATCCTAACTCCAAGAAAAAAAAAAGTTTGAAATCAGGTAAACATAACAGCATTTTTTTTTTTTTAGGATATACTAAGTGATAAACCGTAACGCAAAGATGACAAAATTCTGAGGTTACCTCTTAGAGGTTAAAGAGAGAGAAAAAAATAACACAGGGTAGGGGCCAGAGACCTGTTTTATTTTTTAATCTGGTTAGTGGACACATCTTGTATTCATTTTATTATTTTTCGCAAAACCACTCTTAGAAATCTTATATACTCTTTTGGTTGTATATTTGTTTTACCATAAAATATTTTAACAACAAATCCATCATGCCCTCCAAATTAAGTGATGCTACAGAAGCTGTGGCACTGAATTTCTGTGGAACAACTACTTTGTATCTGTTTAGATGTTTGATAAAGCATAAGAGTAGAGATTATTTCGTAAAGTTTCATTTGTGAAGGTACATAATGATAGCCAAATCCAAAACATAGGGTATAGTTCACAACTTCTTATATCAACTACTTTAAAATTTGTTAATCTGACCCCGAAGACTACCAGAAAGAACAAAGAAACTGAAGACAGGTCCCAGTTCAGCTAATTCATAGCCCCACTCATACTGATTGCCACCTATGGAAGATCACCAGGTTGTTGAAATCTGGGGGGGACTGGGGATAAGGAAGGGACATACTTATTCTGAAATCTGTTTTGGGACTGGGGATAAGGAAGGGACATACTTATTCTGAATCTGGGTTTTCTTTTGGTCAATCTCATATTCATTTGTAGATTATACAGTGTCAATTCCATTGAATTACATGTGGGGTAAGAAAAATTGAAATTAGTTGATTGTAAATTGTTTTCCTTGAATCCATTATAAAAAATGGTAAGTTAACCCTTATATATTTTTATTCTCTGCAAAGGTTGTTTTCATACATTCATTCAGTCATCCTTCATTCCACACCCACTGAGTGTTTGAGACATAGAGAAAAAAGATACATTGTTGAGATGTTGAGCCTTCCACTTGTGGTCATGACAGAGTAACAGAGTAACTTGTATCATACTTGATCTTTCACTGTAAACAGCTAGAAAACTTTAAAAAATACATTAAACAACTATTTTCAGATACTTAACAATAGTAAGTACAGCATTAGGATCCCTGAGTGATGGGAAACAACTGAGTTGTCCCACCATTCTTTGAGGAGGCCCATTTTGAACTGCAGTGCAAGAAAGTAAACAAACATTACAGCCTCCCTAAGCTGAGAGGACAGAGATCACAATTTGGGAGAGGCCAATCTGGATACCCTGTCCAGGGTAGAATTCTGGACAATAACACAGAAATGAATTCTAAAAATCAGCACAGAGGTTTCAGTTAGCTATACTTTCTTAGTGTAAACCCACAAGCTCTGAAAACAAACAACTACTAAGGAAAGAACAACTACAAAGGAGTTGTATGATTTTTAGAGCTAAAATGAAAGTGAAAGGTATATTCAAGTCTCGACTAGCCAGAGTAAGGAAACTTTGTGGAACACTTAGAGAATGTAGTATAGATGCTAAAAAGATCTCAAGTTACTACTAGAGCAAAACTAGGCACAGGGTAAAAGCTATACTATACTAGGCCTAAGAAACTGAAAGCAAGCCTCAAAAGAATTTAGTTCATCTTCAAGTAATTAAACTGACTTCCAAAGCAAAACTCAGAGATCTTTAAAGGAAGGCAACACAATCCAGACACTCTACAAGTTACACTCATAATAATAATTATTTTATATATAAAGACATGAAGGAGGAAATAATCATGTTCCATAACTAGGAGCGAAAACAGCCAATAGAAATAGACCCAGAAAAAATGGATAATAAATTTAGCAAATAAGGACTTTAAAATAAGTGTTATAAAGAAATTCAAGGACTTAAAAGTAAATATAAACATAAAGAGAAGATATGTTTTTAAAAAATCAGAACTTCTAAGGAAAATAATACAATACATGAAATAGGATGGGGTTAATAGCAAATTAGACACTGCAGAAGACAAGATTAATGAAATTGAAGCCATAACAATAGATACTGTCCTAACTGGAGGTCAGAGAGAAAGAACTCTGAAAATAATATGAAGCTTCCATGACCTGTATAGAAATATGAAGGACTCAATAAAATACATAATATTTGAGTTCCAGAAGTAGGTTGATGAAGGTTGGGGGTGGAGGGGTAATGAGAAAAACAATTTTGAAGACATAGCAGGTAAAAATATTTCCAAATTTGATTTAAAAACTAATGCCCAAGCAGCTCAACATATGCCAAATGAAACATGAAGATTATACCAAGATATATCATGATTAATTTGCTTAAAACCAGTGATAAAGAGGAAATATTTAAAAGTACCTAGATATTGGGTGGAGTGGCTTGTGCTGTAAGTTCAGCACTTTAGGAGGCCAATGCAGGAGGATTTCTTGAACCCAGGAGTTTGAACAAGCTTAGGCAATGTAGTGGGTCTCTGTCTTTACAAAAAATAAGAAAAATTACTTGAGTGCAGTGATGTGTGCCTGTGGTCCAAACTACTCACAGAGCTGAGGCAGGAGAATATCTTTAGCCCAGGAGTTTGAGAGCAGTGAGCTATGACCACACTATTGCACTCCATTCTAGGAAACAGAGCAAGATCTTGTCTCTGAAAAAAGTAAAACAAAACAAAACAAACAAACAAATAAGATAACTGCTGACTTTTCATTGGAAAAAACTAAACCCAGAAGACAATAGAACAGAGGATTTAATATGCTGAAAGAATAAAACTATTAACCAAGAATTCTATATCCAATGCAAATATCCTTCAAAAACAAAATTAAGATAGAAAAAAATTTTTACACCAACAAATAAGGATCATTTATCCATTGCCAGTATATCTACATTAAAATAAATATTTAAAAAGTTCTTCAGGCTAAAGGAGAATGATTCCAGATGGAAACTCAGACCAATACATAGGAATAAAGAATGACAGAAAGAGTAAATGTGTGGATAATGGAGCTTTCTTCCCTTTTTTTTATTAAAAGAAAAATGACTATGTGTAGAAAAATCATATTGTATCACTTATTACAAATATAGAAATAAAATATACAACAGCATGAAAGATAGAAAAGGAATTAAACTTATATTGTTGTAAGCTTCTTACAGGAAACATAAAGTGACATAATAATATTTGAAGGTAAGCTATGATGTGTTTAAGATCAATATTGTAGACCAAAGCAGCCACTAAAAATAACCAATAGGTATAGAAACCAATATAGAATATAAAGTGGAGTACTAAGAAATACTCAACTAATCCAAAAGGCAAGAAAAGAGACAATTAAAGGAACAAAGAAAATATAGGAAAAAGACAAAACAAATAGCAAGATTATAGATTTATGCCCAGTCATCTTGGTGTGATCTTTGTCAGACTGGATAAAAAGATCTAAATAAATGCCATCTACGAGATATAAACTGTAATATAATGATGCAGTTGTTAAAAATTAATGGAGGAAAAAGTTATACCATGCAAACACTAATGATATGTAAACTGAAGTGACTATATTAATATCACTCGAATTAGACTTCAAGACACAGAATATTACCAGAGATAAAGACATTTAATAATAAAAGGGATAATTCATCAAGAAGATGAAGAGTGCGAAGCAAGACAAAGGACTAGAGACATCTCCGTTGCAGGTACTCATACTGAGATCAGAAAGGGAAGATTCCATCCACCTCTGACTGAGGGACCCTGCCCGAAAACAATGCTTTGGGGGCAAAGGAGCCAAGGAAGAGGTTGGGAGCAGTGGAGACCTGGCACAGAAGGCAAGTGCTTGCATGCTGGCAGAGCCTGGTTGGTTTGGCAGGGGTTCAGCAGAGGTTTGCAGACAGAGAAGGCCTGCCCTGCGGGCTCTTTTTTTGAACAGGAGACTTACTGAACTTACCTTAGGAGTAAGTGTGTGGGTGAGTGAGTGATCTTGAACAGCACCCAGAGGCTGGGATTGAGCCACCAGGCAGATTGGAACTCCTGTTTTTCAGCTGCTGGCTGGACGCAGCTATGGTGGGGAAAATGCCTGGGAGGAATGGACCAAAGGGTCCTAGTGTGACGCTGATTCTGGTGCACCTGCTGACTGGGCAGTTACCCTTGGGGGAGATGAGTGAAATACACTTTCCTGGCCAAGGGACATTGTTTGGAAAGGTTGAGGTGTGTCTACTAAGCAGGCTGATAAGAGTTTCAGGCTCCCAACCCCATGGGGATTGAAAGCAAAGAAATCAGGAACACAGGGTCAGGTCTCCTCAGCATGATAGTGACTTCCAGGCCCGTCTTATACAACCATATCAGCCTTGTGATTAGAATCATACCTCAGAACAACAATTGTTAATGAAGCAATACATAGCAATATTTTTTCCTTCAATGTTTTTCCTAGAATTTCTTTTCTTTTTTCATTTTTTTGTATTTATAATTTTTCATTGTTTCTTCAATAGTAAGGTGTGTTTTGCTACAGTTTTTCTTCTCCTTCTGTTCATTTTTCCCAATTTTTTGCTCTTACGGTTTTTTTTTGTTTTGTTTTAGTTATATGTATTTTTTTGATTTTTACTTTCTTCAATAATAAGGGCTTTATTGTTGCTACGGTTTTTCATCCCTTTTTATTCTTTCTTTCCTTTCCATTTCTCTACTTTTCTCCTGATTTTTGTAAAGATTTTCTACTTTTCTTATTTTTCCCACATAAATGTTTCAAATAACTAAGATATACCCCCTTTTTTCTTTTCTTTTTTGCATCATATATAATTTTGTTTATATCCTTTTTTCAATTTTCTTTATATGCTTTTATCATTTTTTCCTGACATATCTCATTCTTTGTCAATCGGTATTCCATTTGTGGGACAGAGCCTCACTATGAGGCTTATGCTTGGGTGTCATGGCATTGGCTTGGCACAAAGAGACACTGATCCCCTGATCTATGGGGTCTTTCTAGCTTTGGCCTTTGGAAGGATACTATGAGTAGGTCCCCACTGCAACATACTGCTTTTTTTGTTCTTCTCTGTTTGGTGGAGATGGGTATACAGTATAAAGTATATACTGTATAAAGTGGGGTCTTGTTTTCACTCAGGCTGGTGGGGAGTTCCCGACATTGAGAGACCCACCCAGCCCCCCCCACCAGAGGCTGAAAATTACAGATATGGGTCAAAGAATCAGCTAAATACCACTATTACTCCTCTCCCTCTCTATTTTTCCCTTACTTTTGTCAATCTTTCTTTTTACTCCCATTTCTTTTTCTTTTTTCTTTTTCTATCTTTTCTTTCTTCTCGCTCTTCATTCTTCTCTTCCTTTTGGTCCTATACCAAAAGACACCTCAACACTTAAGAACAAAGACAAGGTAATTTAGAGAGAAGAAAGAGGTGAAAGAAAAAAGTAGGGAAGAAAGCAGACAAGAAGAAAACACTTATGAGGAGGAACCAACAGAAAAATCCTAGCAACATGAAAAGCCACAACAGAGCAACCCTACCTCCCAAGGTATAATGAGGTAGCTACTACAGAGAATTCCACCTACAAAGAAATAATTGAAATGACAGGGAATTTGAAATATAGATGGTAAAAAAAAATGAGGGAAATTATTGAAAAAGGGGATAACCAAAGGAAATCCAAAAACAGAACCAAATAAGGAAAGATATGATGAATATAGAAAGGATATAGCAGAGCCTAAATAATTGAAGCAGTCAATCAGAGAATTAAAAGTTGCAGTAGACAGTATTAATAACATATTAGACCATAGATAAGAAAGAATTTTAGAGCTAGAGGATAAAGCACTTGAGCTAACACAGGCAGTTAAAGAGGCAGAAAAGGGGTGGCACTTGTGTTTCAGTGAGCGGGCACCAGCCCCATATACTAATGGTGGTGGGTTTGAACTAGGCCCTGGCCAAACTGCAATAAAAAAATAGCCAGGCATTGTGGTGGGCATCTGTAGTCCCAGCTGCTCAGGAAGCTGAGGCAAGAGAATCAGCTAAACCCAAGAGGTGGAGGTTGCTGTGAGCTGTGATGTCATGGTACTCTACCAAGGATGGCAAAGTTAAACTCTGTCTCTAAAACAACAACAACAACAACAACAACAACAACAACAAAGAGGCATAAAAGAGAGAGAAAGCAGAATGTTTACTCAGAGAATGATGGGATTTCATGAAGTATTCAAACATAAAAATTATGGGTATTCCTATAATATAAGTAAAATCAATAAATCTTTGGCTAGATTAACAAGAAACAGAAAAGTAAAATCTCCAATAACCTCAATAAGAAATGAAAAGTGAGAAATAAAAACTGATACTGCAGAGATATAAGAAATTATTTCTGACTACTACAAAAAATTTTATGCCCAGAAATTTGACAACATGGAGGAAACGAACCAATACCTGGAATCATGCCATCTCCTTAGACTTAACCAGGAAGAAATAGATCTCTTGAGCATCCCAATATCAAGTACTGACATTGAAGAAACAATAAAAAAATCTTCCAAGGAAAAAAAGGCCTGAACCAGATGGTTTCACACCAGAATTCTATTAAACTTTCAAAGATGAGCTCCTAACTGTACTGCAGAATCCAAAACATTGAGGAAAAAGGAACCATCCTCAACACATTCTGTGAAGTAAACATCATCCTGATTCCAAAACCAAGAAAGGACCCAACTAAGAAGGAGAACTACAGGCCAATTTCCCTAATGAATATAGATCCAAAAATACTCAATGAAATCTTAGCTAATAGATCAAGCTACATATTAAAAAAATACATTATGATCAAGAATTAAATGTAATTCACCATGTCAATAGAAACAAGAACAAAGACCATATGATCCTCTCAATAGATGCAAAAAAAGCATTTTTTTTTTTTTTTGAGACAGAGCCTCAAGCTGTCACCCTGGATAGAGTGCCATGGCATTATAGCTCAATGTAACCTCCAATTCCTGGGCTCAAGCGAGTCTCTTGCCTCCACCTCCCAAGTAGCTGGGACTACAGATGCCCACCACAACGCCCAGCCATTTTTTGGTTGCAACCATCATTGTTGTTTGGTGGGTCCAGGCTGGATTTGAACCCACCAGCTCAGGTGTATATGGCTGGTGCCTTAGCCTATTGAGCCACAGGTGCCAAGCCCAAAAAAAGCATTTTATAAAATTTATCATTCTTTTTTAACAAGAAGACTTAAGAAAACAGGCATAGGGAGCAAATTTCTTAAGCTGATTGAAGTCATCTATGATAAATCCATAGCTAATATCATACTGAATGGAGTAAAACTGAAAGCTTCTCCACTTTGACCTGGAACCAGACAATGATGTCCACTATCACCACTACTATTCAACATAGTTCTGGAAGTTCTAGCTAATGCAATCAGGCAAGAGTAGGAAATGAAGGGCATCCTAATGGGGGCAGAGGAGGTCAAACTCTCACTCTTTGCCAATGATATAGTCTCATACTTAGAAAACCCCAGAGACTTAACCACAAAACTCCTGGAAGTGATCAAGAAATACAGTCAGGATATAAAATCCATGTCCACAAACCAGTAGCCTTTGTATATTCCAACAACACCCAAGTTGAGAAACAAATCAAGGTCACAATTCCCTTCACAGTAGCTTCAAAAAAAATAAAATACCTAGAAATATACCTAACAAAAGAAGTGAAGTACCTTTACAAAGAGAATTATAAAACCCTAAGAAAAGAAACAGTACAGGGGCAGAGCAAGATGGCCGACTGGAAGCAGCTTATGAAAGAGGCTCCTGTCCAAAAACCGTCCAGAAACTGCCCAATTCAGGTGAAGACTGGGAGCCCAGCCAAGAGAGAGAAGTGATAACTGCAGGTTACCTCTGCTGAGGCAAGCTGTGACTCCAAGAAAGCAAGCTTCAGGTACAAAATTCATCCGAAAAGAAATGTGTCCATCTCCTCCCCAAACAGAGCAGTGGTTTTTTTGTTTTTCTGTTTCCTTTCTTTTTGCTCTTTGTTTGCTCCTGCGGGTTTTCTATAGACAAGCAGTGGGGGACAACTGGGGATCTCTTTTCTCACCCCCTGGAAGAGTACGTGGGAAGCAGGGACTGCTTCTTCAGAGCGACCCTGCTGTGACTCTGAACACTCTCTTGCTAGGCAGAAAAACTGAACAAAAGTTATCCTTACCATTCTGAACTTGCAGTACACCCTTCCCCCATTACCTGACGAACCAGAAGCCTAACCCCTGCTGAGACTGAGGGAGGAGGTTCTGGTACAGCACCCCCTTCCCCCACTAGCTGGACCAAACTCCCCACTGGCAAGAGACTCCAGGGGGCCGCAGAAAGCCTCCCTCCTCCTGGCCAGGGACTCCATGTGAGACTGCACAACCCTGTGCCTGAAGCCTGCTGGGCTTCCACAGGTCTGCCCCGGGCCAGGGACTCCCCTGGTGACTACAGGCCTGTGCCCTGCACCCACAGGGCCTCTGCAGGCCTGTCCCTGGCCAGGAACTCCCCCAGCAAGCACGAGGCCCTGTGCCTCTGCAGGCCCGCACCCAGCCAGAGACTCATTTGGTGACCCAAGCCTGCCAGGCTTCCACATGTCTGACTTCAGCCAGGGACTCCAGGAACCATGCAACTTGCGTACTCCCTCCTGTACCCTCCCTGCTGCACAAGCCCTGCTCATCTGGCCAGGAACTCTGGAAGCCACGGGACCAGGGCCCACCCTTGGGAGCCCTCCCTGCCTCCGCATGGAGCCTTCCTCCTCACCAGAGACTGATGGAGCTGTGGACTCTCTTGGCCAAAGTCACCGGGCATCTGGTGCTCCCAGAACCATGTGCACCATTCCCCGCCCTGCGGCTGGATCCATGTGTGCCATGCTCCAGAGCTGCTCCCACAGCCAGAACTTCCTGGCTGGGGCAGTCCCAGAGGAGCTACACAGGGTCACTCCCTACAAAGTTCCAGCAACAATAGAATGATCCCTCCGGGGACTAATCTTGGAGAGACAACTCCCTAACTCTGAGGACAGCCAGAGGCAATGGTGAAAAACAATCATGGGGCAGAATCAATGGAATACCTCTGGCAATATGAATAATTAGGGTAGATCAAGATCCCCAAGGAATGACAAGGCAGACCCAGCACAAGACCCCATGCATAAACAAATGGCTGAGTTGTCAGAAATGGAATTCAGAATTTGGATAGGAAATAAGATCAACAGAATGGAGGAAAAGATAGAATTAGAATTTCAAGCAGTAATCCAAAAGATGTCTCAAGAATTCAATGAATTCAAAGACAAAATGAGCAAAGATTTTGACACATTCAGACAAGAAGTTGCAGCCCTCAAAGGTCTGAGAAATACAGTAGAATCCTTCAGTAATAGAATGGAGAGAGAGGAAGAAAGGATTTTTGATGTTGAAGACAAAGCTTTTGAACGCTCCCAAACCTTTACAGAGGAAGAGAAATGGAAGGCAAAAACAGATCACTCTCTCAGAGAGCTCTGGGATAATTTGGAGAAAACTAATATTCGCCTTACAGGGATTCCTGAAAATGACAAAGCAGTTTCACAAGACACAGATTCTCTTCTTCATGAGATTATGAACGAGAACTTTCCAGACATGCCAAGAGATTCTGAAATTCAGAGAGCAGACAGTTTCAGAACTCCAGTACAACTCAACCCGAATAAGACATCCCCAGACACATCATAATCAATTTCACTAAAGTTAATATGAAGGAGAAAATTCTGAAAGCAGCCAAACATATGAAAACCATAACCTACAAGGGAAAGAATATTAGAATAACTGCAGATCTCTCTGCTGAAAACTTACAAGCTAGAAGAAGATGGTCATCGACTTTTAATCTCCTAGAACAAAATAACTATCAACTCAGGATCCTGTATCCAGCTAAACTGAGTCTCATTTATGATTGAGAATTAAGTACTTTAATGACATCCACATGTTGAAGAAAGTTGCCATAAGTAAACCAGTTCTCCAGGATATTCTCAGACCTATCTTCCATGATGACTAGCATAATCCTCCACCACAAAGTAAACTGACTCAGAAACTTTTTTTCATCAAATTCCAACTTCCACAGTGGTGAAAGGATTAAAAATGTCCACTGGACTTTCAAAAGGCTTATCAACATTCTCAATTAACGTGAATGGTTTAAAATTGTCCTCTAAAGAGGTACATGTTGACTGACTGCATACAAAAACTCAGGCCAGATATCTGCTGCATACAAGAATCTCATCTTACCTCAACAGATAAATCTAGACTCAAGATGAAGGGATGGTAATCTATATTCCAGGCAAATGGAAAGCAGAAAAAAGCAGGTGTTGCAATCCTATTCGTAGATACAATAGGTTTTAAACCAACCAAAATAAGGAAGAATAAGGATGGACACTTCATATTTGTTAAAGGTACTACTCAATATGAAGAGATTTCAATTATTAATATTTATGCACCCAACCAGAATGCACCTCAATTTATAAGAGAAACTTTAAAAGACATGAGCAACTTGATTTCCTCCAGCTCCATAGTGGTCGGAGATTTTAACACCCCTTTATCAGTGCTGGATAGATCCTCAAAAAAGAAGCTAAGCAAAGATATTTTAGATTTAAACTTAACCATTCAACATCCGGATTTAACAGACATCTACAGAACATTTCATCCCAACAAAACTGAATACACATTCTTCTAATCAGCCCATGGAGCATAATCCAAAATGGATCACATCCTAGATAACAAGTCTAACATCAGCAAATTAAAAAAAAATAGAAATTATTCCTCACATCATCTCAGACCATCATGGAATAAAAGTTGAACTCAACTACAGGAAGCTACATACTCATACAAAAACATGGGAGCTAAATAACTTTATGCTGAAGGATAGATGGATCATAGATGAGATTTAGAAGGAAATTATCAAATTTTTGGAACAAAATGATAATGAAGACATGAATCATCAGAACCTCTGGGATACTGCAAAGGCAGTTGTAAGAGGGAAATTTATAGCACTGCAAGCCTTCCTCAAGAAAACGGAAACAGTGGAAGTTAACAACTTAATGGGACATCTTAAGCAACTGGAGAAGGAAGAACATTCCAACCCCAACCAAGCAGAAGAAAAGAAATAACCAAAATTAGAGCAGAATAAAGTGAAATTGAAAACAAAAGAATTATAAAACAGATCAATAAAACAAAAAGTTGGCTCTCTGAAAAGGTCAATAAATAGATAAACCTTTGGCTAACCTAACCAGGAAAAAAAAGTAAAATCTGTAATTTTATCAATCAGAAATGGTAAAGACAAAATAACAACAGACCCCTCAGAAATTCAAAAAATCCTTAACGAATATTACAAGAAACTTTACTCTCAGCAATATGAAAACCTGAAGGAAATTGACTAGTACTTGGAAGCACACCACCTACCAAGACTTAGCCAAAACGTAGTGGAAATTTTGAATAGGCCTATATCAAGTTCTGAAATAGCATCAACTATAAAAAAATCTCCCTAAAAAGAAAAGCCTGGGACCAGATGGTTTCACGTCAGAATTCTACCAAACCTTTAAAGAGGAACTAGTACCTATATTATTAAACATCTTCCAAAATATAGAAGAAGAAGGAATACTACCCAACACATTCTATGAAGCAAACATCACCTTGATCCCTAAACCAGGGAGAGACCCAATAAGAAAAGAAAACTATAGACCAATATCTCTAATGAATATTGATGCAGAAATATTTAACAAGATACTAACAAACAGAATCCAACAACACATCAAACAAATTACACACCATGACCAAGTGGGCTTTATCCCAGGGTCTTAAGGCTGGTTCAATATACGTAAATCTATTAATGTAATTCAGCACATAAACAAATTAAAAAATGGATTAATAAATTGTGGTACCTGTGTATCATGGAATATTATAATATCAGCCTTAAAGAAAGATGGAGATTTTACCTCTTTCATGTTTACATGGATGGAGCTGGAACATATTCTTCTTAACAAGTATCTCAAGAATGGAAGAAAAAGTATCCAATGTACTCAGCCTTACTATGAAGCTAATTTATACCTTTCATATTAAGGCTATAACCCAACTATAGCACAAGAATATGGGGAAAGGGGTAAGGGAGGGGAGGAGAGGGGCAAGGTTGGGGTGGAGGGAGGGTGATTGGTGGGGCCACACCTAAAGTGCATCTTAGAATGGTATAGGTGAAAATTACTAAATGTAGAATACAAGTGTCTTCTTATAATAACTAAGAAAATGCAATGAAGGCTATGTTAATCAGTTTGATGAAAATAGTTCAGATTGTATATGAAACCAGCACATTGTACCCCTTGATTGCTGTAATGTACATAGCTATGATTTAATAATAATAAAAGAAAAAAAGAAAAAAAGTAGCAGAAGACATTATTAAATGGAGGAAGATACCATGGTCTTGGCTGGGAAGAATCAACATTGTTAAAATGTCTATTCTACCCAAAAAATCCTTAGACTCAATGCAACTCCCTTTAAAATACCAACATCATACTTTAAGAAACTGGAAAAAATAGTGCTTAGTTTTTATGGAAGCAGAAAATATACTGTAGAGCCAAGGCTATTGTTAGTAATAAAAACAAAGCTGGATGCATCACTCTATCAGACTTTAGGTTATATTGCAAGTTCACAGTGATCAAAACAGCATGGTTTTGGCACAAAAATAGAGACAAAGACATATGGAACAGAATAGAAAACCGAAGGATGAGACCAGCCTCTAGTTGCCACCTGATCTAAAAGCATACAGTGGGGAAAAAGCATCCCTATTCGACAAATGGTGCTGGAAGAACTGGATAACCACATGTAAAAGACTGAAACTCAAGTCACACCTTTCACCACTTACAAAAATTGACTCAAGATGGCTAAAAAATTTAAATCTATAATACAACACCATAAAAATCCTGGAAGAAAGTGTGGGAAAATCTGTTGATGATATCAGACTGGGGAAAGATTTTATGAAAAAGATTTCAGTGGCAATTGCAACAACAACAAAAAATAAACAAATAGAACTTAATTAAGGTAAAAATCTTCTGCACAAGTAAGGCAAAAAGACAACCTTAAGAATGGGAAAAGACATTTGCATGTTATGAATCTGACAAAAGATTGATAACTAGAATCTAAAGAGAACTCAAATTAATCACCAAAAAAAAGAGCCAACTATCTTATCTACCCAAGATATATGAACAGAACCTTCTCTGAGAAAGACTGATGAATGGCTAACAAATATATGAGAAAATGTGAAAATAATCATCAGAGAAATGTGAGTCAAAACAATCCTATGATATCACCTCACCCCACTGAGAATAGCTCACATCACAAAGTCTCAAAGCTGCAGATGCTGGCATGGATGTGAAGAGAAGGGAATTCTTTTTCACTGTTCGTGGGACTGAAAACTAATTCAGACTCTTTGGAAGAATGTATGGAAGCTCCTCAAAGAACTCAAGTTAGGCCTCCCATTTGATCTTGCAATCCCACTAGGAGGTATCTATCCAGAAGAAAAAAGGATAATTTTATCATAAGGACGTTTGCAGTAGGTTGTTTATCACAGATCAATTTACAATCACCAAAATATGGAAACAACCTAAATGCCCATCAACCCAAGCATGGATTAACAAACTATGGTATATGTATATCAATGAATTCTATAAAGTATCACAAGAATGGAGAAGCAAGAATCCAATGTCTTCAATATTACTACAAAGCCAGTGGACAATCTAATACACACCCACATAATAGGAAAACTCAAGTCAATTCAAGGTGGGGAACAGGAGAAGGGAGGATGAGTGTGTTGCCACTCAGAGGGCACAATGTTAGGGTGTATGGCACCCCCTCTTTGGGTCAGACACAATTATAAGGTGGACACTACCTAACAATCGCAAACATTGTAACTTAATTCTTTGTACCCTCAAATTAACCTGAAACGATAATAAAAAAGGAAGACAGGGTAGGGCCTGTGGCTCAAAGGAGTCAGGTGCTGGCCCCATTATGCCAGAGGTGGTGGGTTCAAACCCAGCCCCAGCCAAAAACTGCAAAAAAAAAAAAAGACATAACAATCATAAATGTGTATATAACTAATAACAGAACTTAGAAATACATGAAGTAAAAATTGACAGAGCTTATAATTGTCAAATCTACAATTATAAGCAGAGATTCCAATAATCCTCTATCAGTAATTGATTGAGAGAGCAGATAGGAAATTAATAAGGATATAGAGACATGAACAAGCTCATCAACCTAATTACACATATAGAACATCACACCTAACAATGACAGAGTACACATTATTGTTATGTGCCCATAGAATATTCACTGTGGAAGACCATATGCTTGATTGTAAAACAAATCTTAGGTAAAATATTAAAATCGTTCAGAATGTGTTCTCTGATAACAAAAGAATTAACTTAGAAATAAATAAGACAATCGTTGGGAAATCTGATACACTTGAAATTATACAGCATGAGTTCTAAGTAACTCATGGGTCAAAGAAGAAGTCACAAGAGAATTCTTTGAATTGAATGATAATAAAAATATGATATATCGAATCTTGTGGGTTGAATCTAATGCAGTGCTTAATGAGAAAAGTATAGCCTTAAATACTTACATTAGAAAGGTAGGTCTAAAATCAATTCTGTAAGCTTCACTTTAAGTAACCAGAAAAAGAAGAGTAAATTAAACTCAAAATAAGAAAAAGGAAGAAAATAATAAGGTAGAAATAAGTGAAATGTAATATTGGAAAGTGATAAAGAAACCAATGAAATTAAATTTGTTCTCTTTGAAAAGATCAATAGAAATTTGATGAAACTCTTTCATGAAGACAAAAGTGAAATAACACAAATTGCCATTATCAGCAATGAAAGGGGGCATGACTAAAGAACCTACAGACTTTAAAAGAACAATAAGGAATATTATGAATAACCATGCCCATGAATTTGACAGCTGAAATAAATAAATTCCTTGAAAATTACAAATTGTAAAAATTGACACAAGAAAAAATGGAATTGAACTTTAGAAACAAAACAATGTAACCTAAACATTTGTAACCTCATATTAATCTAAAATTAAAAACAAATGATACTGAAAAAAGCTATGAAAAATTAAACTTAAAATTAAAAACCTTCTTAGATGGTGAATTCACTGGTGAATGCTACCATAATCAAGAAATAATATTGATCATACACAAACTTTCAGAAAACACATGAAAGGAATCATTTTCAACATTTTTTAAAATCCAGCATCATCCTGATACCAAATCAGACAAAAACATTATTTAGGGAAAAAAAAAACAGCAAAAAATAAGAACAGCAAAAGGGAAAACACTAGAGACTAATCTCTCTCATGAATACAGATGCAAAATCTGAATTAAGACACAAGCAAGCAACATATAAAAAGGATAGCATCATATAACCAAGTTGGGTTTTCTCCAAAATGTAAAGTTGGTTTAACATTCTGAAATCAATCAAGGAAATTGACCATATTAACAGAATATGGGAGGATTGGAATTTCATGTCAATAGATGCAGCAGGAGTATTTGATAAAATTCAATACCTATTATTGGTTAAAAACACCTACCAATGTAGAAGTAGCAAGGAATTTCCTCAATGTGATAAAGGGCATTTGTGAAAACCTGCAGCCAATGTCGTATTTAGTGGTAGAAGAATGAGCCCTTTTCTTTGAAGACTGAGAATCAAACAAGAATGTGTCTGCTCTCACAATTTCTACTCAGTATTGTATGGAAGGTCTTATCCTATGCAACAAGGCCAAAAAAAGTAGGGGAAGAAGCGTAGAAATTGGAAAGGAATGAATAATACTTCATTCACATATAATCTTTAAAAAGCTACTACTAAGAGAATTTAGTGAAGTTTCAGGACCAATACAAAGAATTGTAAATATTTCTATATATCTGCATCAAGCAATTGAAAAATGAAATTAAAATACTCTTCCCTGGCTTAGCGCCTGTAGCTCAATGGCTAGGGTGCCATCCACCTACACTGGAGCTGGTGGGTTCTAACCCAGCCGGGGCCTGCCAAACATCAATAACAATTATAACCAAAAGAGGAACTAGCCGGGCAGGTGCCTGTAGTCCCAGCTACTTGGGAGGCTGATGCAAGAGAATTGCTTAAGCCCAAGAGTTTGCGGTTGCTTTGAGCTGTGACACCACTGCACTCTACCACCGAGGGTGACTTGGTAAGACTCTGTCTTAAAAAAACAACAACAACAACAAAAAAAAAACCCTTCCCTGCCCTCCGATTAGAAAGGACACAGGTAGCCAAGTAAATGCACTGTGACAAGTGCTCACAGGTGCGTGAGGGGCTCCACTCTTCGGAGGAGGAGGGAGGAGATGGACTCAGGTAGAAGCAAGTTACTATCCTTCTCTAAGTCCTTGCTGACTGCCCCTGGCTTGTTGAATAGAGTTTGTACACAAAGACCAAGATAAACACTGACCTCAAAGACCTCAAAGGCTAAGTATATTAAAGGTTGTGTAGGAACAAAAACACAAATAAGGAGAATGTGCATTTTGAGTGCATTAGGGAGTTAGTTTCCAAAGTCAAAGAATGTCATTTATATAATTATTTTTAAATTTGTAATTTACATAATTATTTTAAAATCCTGCCAATAGGATTTGTTGGTTTTTGCTAAAATATTCATGTATTTTAAGCTCTCATTTAGGTAATTAATTTTTGTTTCCTTTTTATTTATTTTTTTTTAATTCTAGGTGACAGTAGACAGGGCAAAAGAACTTAGAAATAAACTGGGGTGGCAGGCTCTACTATTCGCTTGTTGTGTGACCGCAGGCAGTGCCAACTCTTTCTGAACTTCGTATGTAAAATGAGCACGAAAACACCCAGCCCAGCTAACTGTTGGGCGAATAAGCTGAGCTAAAATGCCTAACGTTTTTGGTATAATGCTTGACGTGTAGTAGCTCAATGCTATTTTGCTTCTTTTCCTTTCACACATTTTAAAACTCACTAAACTTTATCGGAAACAGGGTACTTAAGCATCTCATGTAAAGCAATCACGGTATCTTATCCTTTTTTAACGTTAAAGTACATTTTTCTGAAACCATTTTTTCAGCTGAAGCACTCTTAAATAAATACAATCTTTCTTACATTTATCAGTAAATTAAACTTCAACAATTACACTTGCTACTGTGGTTACCTCTGAGTTCTTCTAAAACTCCTCTCTGTTTTATTGCTATGTAAATATTTAAAAGACTTTAAAAGGCTAATTTCAGATTTGGGCTTTCTCTCTCCAACAGTTTATATTTTACGACCTTTTATACAGTTTGAATTCTCATCTGTGAAACCTAGTGCAGCTCTCACAGTGTTACTATTTACATTTTTTTTGTAATGTGCCACAGGTTTACAAAACTTTCCATTTGAATTTTTGATGTGATTAGCTGCTTTTAATTACATCTAGAGACCCTTTGCCAAGTAATGATTAAAACACACAGAAATGGTGTGGTTGAGACATAAGCAAAGCAAAACAGATCTACATGAAAACCCTTCAAGCAGGGTAACAAAAATAAATCCATTTTATTTGCACATACATAGAGGATTTAATTCAAAAGGAAACAGAACAAAAGATAAATGAGGTGAGAAAGACAGGTAAGGGAACTTTAAAGAGTACAAGTTCAAATCCTGTTTTGTTTTGTTTTGTGATTTTTCTGGGGAGATTTTTTGAAGTTAAAAAAGAAATCAAACTCATATAATTATGGTTCACAGCAAATTGCATTTACTGCCTGTTGAACAAACTCAATTGGATTACTAAACCACAAAGTCTTCTACTCCTGTGTCGGTCAGGGATCATACTCTCACTCCTTGCTAGTTCTCCAAGGCCTTAGCTAAGCTCACTGAAGAGTTCAGCAGATAGTTCCCCACAGCCTTCGGTATCAGGTTCAAATTCACATCTAGAAGGACCCCAGCGCCCTCACGGCCCCTCTCCTGGCTTTCTCTCTGAGCCTCCTACCCTCCACACAACCTCTTTCCTCTGGCCACCGAGTGCTCTCTGTTGGACAGACATAGGGTCTCCTGCCTCCTGCACTCATTCATTTGTGCATTCTTTCAGGCATTCATTTCACCAAGGTTTATTCCCTACTAGGTGCCAAGCACCATGCTTAATGGTGGGGCTACTAGGAAGCCCTAACTCTGAACTCGTGGAGTAGCAGGCAAGTGGAGGGAACAGACTTTACTTAAAGACTCCACCAAACAACTACCAAAGGCCTCCTTCAGTGTCCCAGAGTGCCACGGAGGCAAAGCTCGTGGCCCCCTGTACAAGGAGGAACTTGATCTCATGGGAAAGTGGGGAAAGCTTGTCTGCACCATGACTGTGGCCTTGAGACAGGGAGGAAAAGCAGGAGTATGAGGGAGGAGGCAGAGGAAAGGAAAGAAGACGTGGTGGGGCTGAACTGGTGGAAGGGACACAGAGCTAGACCCTCAGGCTGCCTTAAAGATTGCGACCTTCTCAGAAGCAATCCATGCCAGTGGGCTCTTCCTCCTCTCCCAACACCTTCACCCCTTGAGTCTCAGCTCCAGTGGCCCCCTCTGGACCTGTGCCTACTGACATTTGCAGCTTCTGCTCTTTCCCCAGGCTCCTGCACGAAGTGGGTGTTCCTAAGCTGAAGCCAAGGGGAGGGCCAAGCCTGCAGGAATCAGGCCCAGGGGTCACTTGGAGGCCTCACTTGGAGGCTGGGTTTGCCCAGCGTGCCTGGAGGCGACTTGGCCATCTAAGTCCAATTGTCAGAGGCTCTCTCAGTGGCAGCTCTAACTCATCCAGTACCAGTGCCGGGGCCCCTTCCCTCAAAAAGACCCCTCCCTTTTAATTCAAACCAAATCCTAGCTTGATTGTAATTTCAGAAGGCAAGAAACACTGGATACAGTGAGGAAGTGTGTGGTTTGTGCAGAAGAACTCAACCATGACCTACTGCACGCCGCTGGTACCATCCGGAGTCCCATCAGCCTTCCCAGCCATGGGTGTTCCGATGATGAGAATTATTAAAGGGGTCCTGGGGAGGGAGGCTGCTCCTTCTTGGGGATGTTCCAGTGGGCAACAGGAACCAAGATGGGGAATCACAACTGCTAACTGGTGCATACAATGGAACAAATTCTCTCTCCTCTCTCTCATCACAGAAAGGTATTGGATTTCACATTGAGGGAAAGGAAAGATTTGCCTACAAATTAGGCTGGAACTGTAGAGAAGAAATTGTTTGCTGGCCGTACTTGTCTGCCAGGACTGTAATGAAATCTGGCAGAAGGAGCTGGGGTAGGCACTCACGTTAGTGTCTCCTGGTGGTCCTTCCTGGTGGCGACTCCCTCCTGCCTGTGGGGTTTCTTGTCATTGGACAGTTGCTCCTGCTTTGGACAATTGTTAACCCCTTATGCTCAGCAATTGCTTCCAAGAAGCAGCAGCAACACCCCTGAGAGATGGTCACTATTCAATGTTCTGTTGGCTCTGTAGAAAGGAGGGGGAGACCTGGTTTCCGTTTATTTTAGACTCACATGGTGAATTGAAAAGGTTTTCCTTTCTTTTCTTGGTTTTTATTTTTTTGGACATTATTTTCTGTTTGTTGAATGAGCCACCAGAAGGCCAGCAGATACGGCACTGAGAGCCCTTGGGCTTGCTCTTGCCTTCTGGTCTGCAGAGCTTCCTTCCAGTCAACCTGCTCTCACAGCCTCCATCCTCTCCAACCTGATGTCAGCCCTGTCCCCCAGAGTGACACCCGTCCTGTGGATGCCCCCCCACGCTGAGTTCTTTGTTCTGGCTTGACTTTGTGCTGTTGTCCTGCTCTCCCTCGGGATTTCCCTGTGTCTGTGTTTTTCCATCTCAGAATGGCCCATTAGAACCTCCATGTTCGCCTTCAGGATAACCACGACTCATGCCCTGCCCTCCAGGCCACGCTTCCTTTCCCATCCGTCGGAGAGAATAAAGGAAAAGAATGATTTAGTGTCCTTTGTGTGTTTGTTCTATGTGTACAGCTTATAACAAGACCATACTCTATACTTAAGTTTCTTTATTTTAAGAAAATGGAAATACAGAGAAAGATATCCACTGATTTCTAGAGGCCTTTGGGCTGAATTTGAATAAGGGGGTGGCTGGAGGCTGTTGAGGGAATGTTTTCATTTTAACCTTAAGGAAGAATTACTTTGGTCTGTGACAAGGGATCAGGAAAACTTTTCAGCTGGGTGAGTGGTTGGCACTCCAATCTTTTCTGAGGCTTTGTGTGACCCAATCAGGTGGCCCAAAGGAGGATTAACCAAACTCAACAAGGCCTGTGAATTAAGACAATTTGTCCTGGGGAAGCCACTTGCTGGAATACTTAATCCCTGAAAGAGCCACTTACATGCTGCTCATTGAAGCATTGTCCTTACATAAAATTCCTTTATTACTTCAGATTTGATTGAATTGTTTTTTTCCTATAAGGCAAAGTGCAAATGTAGTTACCAGGTTTACTAGAGAACAGGTCTATGTAGTTTGCTTTTGTTTTGTCTTGGAAAATATTTAAAGAAAAGACTTAAAAAAAATTTTTTTTAAATCACTTGATTGGCTTTTCTTCTGAGAAAACTGCCTCTTATATTTGGGGGTGAGGGGAATACATTTTGGAATTTCTTGTGGAAAATCATATTACTTAGCTGAGAAATGCTGAAGGCTTGGAATAATTGTTTTGTATTTTGAAGTTAAATTTTCTTTTATTTTTTTAGGTTTAGAAAACACTGGGCTAGGGTTAAGAAAGGACCTTTTCGCCAGGTCAATTCCAAAATATATTCATCATGTTATCTTTTACTACAAATCGCACCTTTCCAAGATCTTTGAAATCACTTCCTTATCAAGTAATAAAGTATTCCTTTCTATATGCTTTACAAGTTCTGAGGAAAAACTATTTTCCTCTTGTAAAGACTGTGTTTCTATAATTATTTTGGGAATTGTAGTTTTGAGGTCAATAAAAGGGAAACTTCATGCCTGCGGACTACCTTCCCTCCTGTGAACTGGAGCTTGTCACTTGGGCATCAAAGCTGTTTTCCCACCCACCCCTCTTCGCTCCCTGCCAACCCCACCTCTCGAAGTTTCCTCAACTTATGAAAACAGCTGCTTCACTTAATGCACAGCCCCTCTCTTCACGGTTCAGACCCTAAACCAAAGGACTGTCTTGGGGATCTGAAGCAGACACAGGCCCTACAGTCCTTCCCTGGTGCCCTGGTCCCCCTACCCCATCTCAGGTGACGCACCATGGGAGATCCACAGGCTCCTGCTCTCCCAGGGGCCCTGCCTGGCCGAGAAGTGTCTGAGCCTCCATCAGGAGATGGGTGAACACAAGGCTCAATTTAGGCTAAGGTGCTCCGCCAGAAAGGAGGACGAGCCCCACAGAGCCAGAAGGCTCAGGTCTGCGCTGCTGGTCCGGGAGGCGGTGGGACGAGCTGGCTCCGGCTCTGCAGGGCGGCCCGGGTTCTGCGCGCTGGTCCGGGAGGTGGTGGGCGGAGCTGGCTCGGGCTCTGCAGGGCGGCCCGGGGTCTGCGCGCTGGTCCGGGAGGTGGTGGGCGGAGCTGGCTCGGGCTCTGCAGGGGCGGCCCGGGGTCTGATCACAGCACAGCGGACCGGTGATTCACCTCTCTGGGCCTCATTTTCTATTTGTGAAGCAGAGGTAATACCGCCTCCTCACGCATAGGGTTCCTGTGGGGACTCAGTGGAATAGTAAATGTCAAGGACTTAGCAGGCTTCCCGGCACAGTCGGAATCCCCGAGGAGCATTTGCAGACCTTTCCCCTGACACTCTGTCCGAGTCCCCACGGTCGCGCAGGCTGACCCATCTCTCTCACCCCAGGTGTGGGTTTCTCCCTGCTGTGTGAGCAGAACAGCTGGGGTGCCCGTGTGTAGGAAACCGCGCCGCTAACCCAGTGCCAAGCGCCATCCAGGGAACCTGAGTGGCACCAGCACGTGGCACAAGTGCGGGCGAGTGGGACGACGCCAACTCCAGCTAGAGGCGGAGCGGGGAGGGGATGTGGTTCCGCAGCTGAGCTGAATGATGACCAGAAGAAACGGTTCTGGGGCCTCAGGGTTAGCGCCCGGTGTCGCTCAGAGGTGCTGGTGGCCTACACGTGTTCTCCCAGGTCCCTGCCCGTGACAGGTGCAGGTGCAGGGGCGTGCGAAGGGCTGTGCTCCGCTGATGGATTTAGGGAGCGAGCCTCCTGGGGAGGAGGGCACAGCAGGTGACATTCTCCTTTGGTGTCTATGGACTCCCACTCATAACTTTCTTTTCTAAGCCATCGGATACCCAATGCCTACCCCTGCCCCCATTCAATCCCCTCTTCAGAGTTAAATGCTGCAATATGTGTGGGGGATGTCGTGTGGGGAGGGGGATGCCCCGCCAGCTGTCACTCCCCCATCCTTCTCTGCTCACAGACCCCAGGGGTGGGCAGAGGATCCAGGCCCGGACCTCAGAGGACCCCGCTCCCCCAGCTCTCATCAGCTGAGGTAGGGGCCCCAGAGTCAAGCCAGGCTGGCCACCGTCCCCAGGGTGCCCAGAGTAGGAGCACATGGACACGGTCCTTCTGCCTTTGGTTTGTGAAGCTGCAAACACAGGGACCTTGTCCTGCTCTGTGGGGAAAACCAGTGGCACAGAGGGGCCCGGGGCCACACTGAGCCCAAATGGAGCCAAGAGAGAGGCAGCCGGGCCTGGGTCCTGGTGCCAGCACCGCCAGGCCCTAGAACCAGCTAGATCCACACCCCTGCAGTTAGTTCTTCCCGTCCGTGACCTGCTCGGTGTCCTCCTAATACACTTCTCTTGTGCTCTTATAATCAGTTTGCATTTCATTTCTGTCCTTTCTGGGAAAATCCTGTGTGCCTTGATTGAATCCAAGGTCTACCTCACTGAGACAGAGTTCTTAAAGTCACTGTCAAATCCAAATATAGGACAATATCTGAGGTGTTTTTCTTTGAACGTTAATGGATGATATTTAGGAAATAAATAGGAAATTAAATTTATTGTTAAGATTATTGGCCTGTATGCACTTTTTAAGTCTAAAGTACCCCAAATGTGGGTAATAGGCAGCTATTTTTTAAAGGGTGAAGATAATGCTATTTTGATTTTAGATTGTTCCAGAGTGAATTCAAGTCAACATGCAGAAGTTATCTTAACCTCGGAATTATATATATTTATTGGGGGAGAAGAAAATAATTTCTAAAGGGAAGAGGTCCTGGGGAGGGTCAGGCCCAGGGCTGCAGCAATGGGGAAGCCTTGGTCGAATGTGTATCGGAGATAAGAGTTTTCATATGATTCACTGATTTGGAGCAGCTTAGAAAAGCAGGTTTCATCTTATATGACAACTTTTGACAAATAATAAAGACTACTCAGGGAATTGTTTACAAAAGTAGTCTGAGGTCAAATCTGGGCTCCATGAGTCAGCCATGACTACCTGGGCACAGGAGTAGATTCTGGTGATACCAGCCCGGTCAAGTAGCTCCTATCTCCGATCCAGATTCCCGGCAGAGAGGGAGTAGATAATCCCACCTCATCACCGCAGAGCCATACTTGGTGAATGCCCACTAGTTATGTGAAACCAGGCAAAGAGAAATTTATGTTAGTCTAGGTCCAGATCCGGCCAGAACTCAAGTCAGCAGCAGAGCTGTGGGGAGTCAGCATGTTCCTGGCAAATAAGAGGTTTAGGTAACTCTTCCTGTGGAGCATGGAAAAATTTTTTAAACTCCAAAGGAGGCTGATGAGAAATACTGCAGAATAAGGGAACAAGAACAACATCTTAAAGATTAAAAAAAATGATCTACTGTAAAATCTAGAAGAAATTTTTAGAAAAATGACTAAAGCACTGACGATTGGTCTAAAAACAAACAGAAAAAGAAACAAAAACAGTTTCTGAAATCAACACTCAGAGGAGAGATCAGGCTGAGGAAAAAAGACAATGAATAAGATGACATTTACTTATTCTATTTTCCTTTAGGTTTATTTTTTATCTTTTTCTACCCTCTTTTAGCTGAAGGATTAGTTCTTTTATTTTCATATTTTCTAGAACATGATGGTAAAATTATCAATTTCACTGCAATTTACTACTTTTGATAGGCTTCATTGAAAGTAGTTGGAAATTTCAGGTTTGATTTCTTCTTATATCCAAGTTATTTAAAAGGAAGTAGCAAGTATTTTCTAAGTGGAAGGGATTGATTGATTGATTGCTATTTTTTGAATGTTGCTATCTGATTTCATTACGTTAGGACCAGGAAATGGGCCTCTGTGATTTTTACTTTTAGAATTTATGAAATCTTTTTCCTTGAGGACATTACATCATCATATTTTTGTAAATATTCTGTAGATTCTTACTTATTTTTGCCTTGAATGATTTATTGATTTGTGAGCCATTAGGCTAAAGTTTTCCACCATGACACTGGCTTTTTAAACATCTCTTTATTCTTTTAACAATTTTTATTTTATATAATACTACTTAGGTGCATAAAGATTCATAAACACATTTCTACCTTCTGTCAATGCAGTCTCCCTTTGTCATGTTTAATATTTTTGTTTTGAGTTATATCTTTGTGATACAATATGCCTACTTCTTTTTTGAAACCATTTGTCTAATGTTATCATTTATCTCTTTTTTTATTCCAAATAATTTTGTTTCAAATGTATCTTTTCAATATTGACATAGAGCCTCTCCTCCCATCTGTATCTCCTTCAGAAGAGAATTTGTAATTTTTTTATTATGAAAAATTTCAAACATATACAAAAGAGGAGAACAATAAATGCCTCTCTGCTTCAAAAACAATCAATTCTCACCAATTTGTATTGTTTTATTGCAATAGTTTTTAAAATTTGGGATAACTCACAGCAGGTGTTTTAGGGGTTTTTTGTTTGTTTTTGCAGGTAAGAATGATCTAGGAGAAAGAAAAAAAATGATGCTAATACTAAGTATTTTTTACATTATACATTTAATTAGTTGTAATTCTCTGACAAATGCCTGAAGTATCAATCATATTATCAATCTACTTTCAGAGTTATTTATGAGTTTTTCCAATTTCTTTTTTTATTGCTTTTATTCACATCCAATATTTTCATTTTTTGCATCTGTGTTTTAGGTTTTTTCCTAGAAGGTATCTTCTAATAATTTTTACAAAAAGAGTTCTTGATTGATAAATATTTAGTGAATAATATTTTCTCTATGGATAGAATTTCAGTTCAAAGTAATTTTTCCCTCTTACTTTTTTTTTTTTGAGACAGTCTCACTTTGTCACACTCAGTAGAGTGCTGTGGTGTCATAGCTCATAGACCTCCAACTCATGCCATCAAGTGATTCTCTTGCCTAAGCCTCCCAAGTTGCTGGGACTACAGGTGCCCACCACAATGCCCAGATATTTTTAGAGATGAGGTCTCACTCTTGCTCAGGCTGGTCTTGAACTTCTGAGCTCAGGGCAATCCACCTGCCATGGCCTCCCAGAGTACTAGGATTATAGGCATGAGCCACTGCTCCCAGCTTTCCCTATTAGCTTTGAAGTCATTACTTTTTGCCTTCTTTCATCTGAAGTTACTTTTTCCATTGCAGGTTAGCTGCTTTTTTTTTTTTTTTACAGGGTGTCCCAAAGATCACCTTACGTAGGAAAATTAAAGAACTCATATTTTATGCTATATTTTAAATATTTTTTCTATTTCTATATCAACATTTAGAGAAATATTTTAATATTCTATAATAATTTGTAATGTATATTTTGTAAATAAGTGATCATTTAGCTATAATTTCCCATTTACCCTATGTGTGCATGCATGGCAAACTTTGGGAGTTTTGGAGTGCCAGCAATTGCCTTACAAGTAAAGTTGTTTGTTATATATTAAAGCAACAGAGAGATGTTCTAAGTAGCCAGATCTCTGAAATGTATAGTGCCAATGTATCTGATTTTAAATATTTACTTGAAGACATGCATCAGCCAACTGAGATATGCATTAATTAACAATTCAGAACTCAAGGATTCGTAGTCTATAAATTTTGCCTCTCAATGAGTTTTGACCCTCTAAATCAGGCCTCTACATGGATCCTATTCCTAGGGGAAGAGCATGGTTCCATTGTTTGTCAAGCAAACAATTTTCTTCTATCTTTTTTTTTTTCACTTATGAGAACGGGTTTTTCTTTTTTTCTTTTTTTTTAATTTTTATTAAATTATAATTGTGTACATTGGTGCAATCATGGGGCACAATGTGCTGACATTATATACATTCTGAAATATTTTCATTGAACTATTTAACATAGCCTTCATGGCCTTTTAATCACTATATGAAAACATTTAT
>CAUYON010198627.1:0-19662 GCA_963573935.1 Arctocebus calabarensis
TACACTCCAGCCTGCTGCACTCCCCCTGGTACACCCAAGCCTGCTGCACTCCCCCTGATGCACCCCAGCCTGCTGCACTCCCCCTGGTACACCCCAGCCTGCTGCACTCCCCCTGGTACACTCCAGCCTGCTGCACTCCCCCTGATGCACCCCAGCCTGCTGCACTGCCCCTGGTACACCCCAGCCTGCTGCACTCCCCCCGGTGCACCCCAGCCTGCTGCACTTCCCCTGGTATACCCCAGCCTGTTGCACTCCAGCGAAGAACTGTTTTTCTCTTAAGGCTATATTTAGTCAGGGGAGGGCAGAAGCGCCCCTTTCTTGCCCAGGCAGGGAGAGTAAGGGGAGAAGACACTATCAGAGGAAAGGCTGAGCAGTGACCGGGACTGGAGGACACATGGCTGACAGCGGGAGCCTGCACTTTGCCAGGCTCTCCTGGTGATCTGCCTCTGTTTCTGTTTTGTTTGTTACATTCATGAGATTTCCCTACATTGTATTGTCCACACTTGTTATTCAATAAGGAATCTTCTTTTAGGGACAATCTTTCATACAAAAAAACTTTTTGTGGCTTTAAAAAGCATTTGCTAACAGTTCCCTTCACCTGAATGATTGCCACCAAGCTGCTGTGAACCCTGTCCCACTTGCACTGCCCCAGTAGCCTCCTGGCCTGGCCTCCCAATCCAATTCATTCCTGAGCTAGAGTGGTCTTCTCTTAACACAACCTTATTATGCCACAATTCTCTCATCATTCATGCTCTCTTGTCTGAAAACCCTGAATGGGTTGTCCTTGAACGATCAACCCTAGGGATGGAGGCCAGTCAGACACAGATCCCCTAGGTGAACAAGTTAAAGTACAAGCACCAGCAGCTCTACAGGACCACGTCCTCCTGCCCCAGGGCCTTTGCACGTGCTGGTGAAAGCTCTTCCCTTCCTTCTTCCTGTAAGCAGCTTCTCCTCACCTTTCAGATCTCAGCAATGGCACCATTGCCTGGGGTGCCTTCCTTGCCCCTGCCCCCTGCCCAGTAATACTCCCAATGCCCCACCACCCAAAGGCTCTCACAGCACCTGTCCCAGCTCTGGCTGTTCCTCTGTGTAATTATCTGATTAAGCTTATTATAGCTGTCAGAGTATGAAACACCTGGAAGCTTAACTAATTGCACTACTGTGTTACCAGCACCAAGGTACTGCCTAGCACACAGGACACAACAAACATGTGATGCATAAACAAGTGGACAAAAAAGCACATTCAGGGGAACAGGCTCCGTCAGAGGGAGCACTTGGGGACCCTGCTCTGCTAGCAATAGCGATGTGGCTCAGACCTGTGGTCAGCAATAACCATGATCACTACCAGTTATTAGCAATTAGTAATGACATCATGTCACGATCTGTGCCAGGAAATTTGCACAAGTGACGTCATTCACTCAACAACCAAGGTAGGAGATAAGTAACTTCCCCAAGGTGACACACAGTAAGACCTGACACCAAGATTTCTGGTCTGAGGCAGTGGGCACCACACTTCTCACTCGAAGCCACTTGCTGTACGACCTCTCCAGCCACTACCAATAACTGCAGAGGGGACTAGAAGTGACCTGAGGACCTCCAGGGAGCCCAGCAGCTCCCAGAGAGACAGGGAACCTCCTCCCTCTGTGCTCTGAGCACTGGCTTGGATGCCACTTTAAAGCAAGTGTGCCACAAGGGCTTACGGGGTGGTGGTTGGAGAGGCAGACTGAGGTGCTAGAGACAAGAGGCACTCCAGAAATTTCTGAGGTCTGAGAAACTAAACCTGGAAATTGTGTGAGAAAGAAGATAGTCTCTTGGCTGCCTAGACTTCAGGCAGAGTCTAGGGAAGTGGAAAAGGGGAACCTGAATGGCCTTTACTTAAGGGATCCCCGTATGTACCCAGGTTTGACACATAAGAAGAGGTGGCACCCCTATGTCTCAGTTGAAAAGAGAAATGGAACAGGTTTTTGTTTGTTGTCTAAGACACTTCAGAGAAAGCATGGTGATAATCCTAATTGCATCAGAGACAGCTTTTTGCTGTCAGAGCAGTTTTCATTCTTCACCAAGGATAAATACCATGGCCATGTGTTTCTGTATTCATGTAAACCATCCTGGAGCAATGTGGCCCAAAGTTGCTCTGGAGTAAGACCTACTAGAAAAACTATTGACCCAAAGGTCTCACCTTCCTTTAAATGTCAGAACTCCCCATGTCTCCTACATATACGCACCTAAAATACTCCTGGGATTATAGCACTCAGATAAACAGGATACAGATTTTTAATATTCACTTTCAAATGCTGCAGCAATTACACCCATCACTGAGAACTTAAAGATGTATAATCTGTTTTTGATCATAAATATACAAGAAATAATACAACTTTTAGTATTTTCTTACTCACTGAATTTCCAACAGGAATTATAAATGCGAGATCTAGTTGCCCTTAGAAAGCAGCTACACCCACCCAGAATGTTCCCAGGATTCTGTCTCATAAAGTTAAATAAAATTTAGGTCTCAGGTGTGAAATACACGTATGATTTCCACAATGCTAGTTAGTTACGAATGATCACACAGTGCCAAGACCCACATGGTTATACATGTGCTAACTCATTTAATTCTCACTATATCCAACAAGGTGGACGGGAATACTACTGTCACTCTTCAGAGCAGGAAACTGCGGAGAGAAAGGAAACAAGCTAATCAACAGCCCGCACATCCGCACATCAGTAGCCTCCTGACTTTAATGCAGGTGTGCTTAGTCCCGCCCTGTAAATCACCACCTGCACACAGACAGATGGGACGTACATGACTGAAGTGATAACCATAACACTCAACAAGTGACTCAAGAAAGGAAGCAAGACATTTACATTTATGTAAAGAGATTTAAGACCACAAAACCAAAATATGGCAGAATAAAGTGCCAAACTTCATAGGTCCTGTGTTCATCCTACTTCAACTTTCTCACCCCATCCCTCAACCAGGCATTCCGACAACTGGCTCTGAATCCTCTATCTAAGTAGTTTAGCTATGAAGAACTAAGAAAGATGATTTTGTGTACACAGGACTTTGTACCTCTCCACACTGCATATACCTGCCAGTTGCACTGGATACTTGTTTTTTTGTTTTTTTGGTGGGTGTGGTTTTTGGCCGGGGCTGGGTTTGAACCCGCTACCTCAGGCATATGGGGCTGGTGCCTTACTCCTTTGAGCCATAGGTGCTGCCCAGGATACTTGTTTGTTATTTGCATTTCTGTAGTGTTGTTGAAATTGGTTATTTCCCCAGCACCTAGAACACTGTTTAGTACATAATATGCACTCAACAAATACTTGAATGAATGAATGAATAAATGGAGCAAATGGATCAAAAATTTCCATGATTAAGCAAAATAACGATGGCAAATAGATAGGACTTCTTCTTTCCCTTAATTTTGAATTAGGGACTCAAAAAGAGTACTTAATATGTTTTTCCTTTTTCACAGTATTGGTGCTAATTAAATACAACATGAGTTGTTATATCCCTTACAAATACATGTAGGTGGTTTACAGAACAGGATCAATACCTAAGTGAGTAAGGAATAAAAACACTGGTATAGGAAGCTTTAACAAATATTTTCACTATCTGAGTATCCAAAGCAAAACATCAGTTCACAGGTAACAAGAGGAAACTGTCCAGTAATGTACCAAAAATATTACTATTATTATTTATTTTTTTTTTGTAGAGATAGAGTCTCACTTTATTGCCCTTGGTAGAGTGCCGCGGCATCACACAGCTCACAGTAACCTCTAGTTCCTGGGCTTAGGCAATTCTCTTGCCTCAGCCTCCCAAGTAGCTGGAACTAGAGGCACCCGCCACAACGCCCGGCTATCTTTTTGTTGCAGTTCAGCCAGGGCCGTGTTCAAACCCACCATTCTTTGTATATGGGGCCAGCGCCCTGCTCACTGAGCCACAGGCGCCGCCTATTATTATTTTTTGATACAGAGTCTCACTTTCTTGCCCCTGGTAGAGTGCCATGGCATAGCTCACTGCAGATTCAAACTCTTGAGCTCAAGCAATCCTCTTATCTCAGTCTCCCAAGTAGCTGGGACTATAGGAGCCCCCCACTACACCTAGTTGTTTTTTTTTTTTTTTGGCTGTGGCTGGGTTTGAACTCGCCACCTCCACCATATGGGGCCAGTGCCCTACTCCTTAGAGCCACAGTGGCTGCCCACACACCCAGTTATTTTTTAAGAGACAGGGTCTTGGTCTTGTTCAGGGTGGTCTCAAACTCCTGAGATTAGGCAATTCGCCTGCCATGGCCACTATGCCTAGCCCCCAAAATATTATTAATCAGTTTATTTATTTATTTACTTATTGAGACAGAGTCTATGTCGCCCTCACTAGAGTGCTGTGGCATCATAGCTCACAGCAACCACAAACTCCTGGGTTTTAAGTGATTCTCTTGCCTCACCCTCCCAAGTAGCTAGGACTACAGGCGCCCACCACAACGCCCGGCTATTTTGTTGTTATTGTAGTTGTAGTTGTTGTTATTGTTATTTGGCAGGCCTGGGCCAAAGCCGCCAGCCCTGGTGTATGTGGCCGATGCCCTAGCTGCTGAGCTGTGGGCACTGAGCCTATTAATCGGTTTAAATCTCAAAATGTTACAAGTTTCCTATTTTGAAAATTATATGAACAGCATTAACTCTTCTCTGCTGATTACAGGCAGTTCCTGGGTTACAAGCAAGATAGGTTCTGTAGGTTTGCTTTTAAGTTGAATTTGTATGTAAGGTGGAAAAGGTACATTTACCTATACCTATACTAGCCTCAGTGTGCAAGTATGAGCTATACATAATTGGATGTTGGTAACTCAGGGACTGAGTGTTCTCTCTTTTTCTTCTCTTTATATAATTACCTTCCTGCACAGTATGTGCTGCCATTTAGGAAAAAAGAAAAAGGTCACCAAAGAAAATGAAAAGAGCTGCTGGCTTCATGTCAAAGTCATTTTATTTGAGAAAGAGACAACAATGTACTCGAAATATCTATTAATTTAAATGTAAGTGCTTTGTTTTGTGAGGTTAACTTTGTTTTAAAAATTAAAACTCCAACAATTTAATTGCAACTTCTAGGGAACGAGAAGAAATTCTACACAGAGAATACTTAAATAGCAGGTCTGATCACCCCTACATTGCTGTAGGTAATGTAAAATGGTGCAGTCACTTTGGAAATCAGTTTGACAGCTCCTCATACACTTCAATACAGAGCTACCATATGACCCAGAAATTCCACTTTCCGGTATACACCCAAGAAAAATGAAAACCTATGCCCACTCTGAAACTTGTGCATGAATGTTCACAGCAGTTACTCATAACATCCAAAAAGATAGACACAATCCAAACACCCATCAACTGAAGAATGGATAAGAAGTATGACAAGTTTGCAAACTCATTCTAGAAGAAGTGCTATATACTTCATTGCAGAATATCAATCACTATAGTCACCTTTGAAGTACACCACTTTGGGAAGCTGTGCACTAGTCCACCCTAAAAAAGCAATTTTGGAACTCTTTATCTGCAATGATCATCAGAGCTGTTGCCACACAACACACAAAAACATGTAACAAAGATGAAACACCACTCAGCAAGACACTGCCACATGTCAACACAAATACAGCTGTGAGTTACTGATACACCAAGGTTATCGAACTTTACCAAGTTGTTTGTACAGGGCTGCCAATGTAAGGGCACAGTACCAATTAAGTTCATGAACTTAATTGTCAGATCTCTAGACAATAGCTTGTATATGATTCCATTTTTATGAAATGTCCAGAATAAGCAAATATACACAGGCAGAAAGTAGATTAGTAGCTTCCAGAGGCAAGAGGGGTTGGGGGAAATTGGGAGTGACTGGTAACGGGTATGGGTCTCCTTTTCAGGGTGATGAAAATGTCTAAAACATTGTGGTGATGATTGCACAGCTCTGTGTATAAAAGAAAAACTACTGAATTGCACATGTTAGAGTGGGTGACTTACACGATACGTGAATTATATCCCAAAAAAACTTAAATGTCTTTTAGAAACAGACATTTGAAAATTCTCTGTAAATCAAGCACTCAAAGTATTCTGGCCACAGGAAAAAGGTAAAAATGGACACAAAAGAAAAATAGTAAACATGCAAAATTACAAGCAAGAATGACAACAAAAATAATGTGGCAACAAATTTATGGAATTTGCTTCCAAGGGCTAATACTCAGAATATGCGCCAAACAAGACAGGCCCTATCCCAGTTAAAAATAGCTACTTTGTTCATGTATCTAAGGGAAAAACCTGAGTCTTTAACTTGGAAATTTCACTTCAAGGTCAAATTAACTCATTTGCATTTAATATTGAAGAAGAAACAAGGTTCAGTTTATCACTGTTTTGACCTATTTGAGACAGATATTTATTAAATATTTATTAAAATGTTTTAGCTTGAAATAATACTATAGGTACCAGGAAGAAAACAAATATGAGCAATTCAATTCTATACCTTCTGTTCAATAAAACTTGCTTCTCCATGGCAGGTGGTACAAAGAACTCTACCCAGGGGGTTAATCAAAATTCCCTTAGAATAATTGAAAAGCATCTGCATTTTTCCCCAGAAACCACAAAAAGTCACAGTAAGCAGAACACATAATCTTGATTATTAGCACTGAGCCTGTAGTAGCACTATGCGTTGTCCCCAGAAATTAAGTTATGAGACACAATGTCATTGTGTGATAGGCCAGAGATGTTTCCCTTAATGAGACTGGAAAACTTAGGGAAATCCCAAGATAGACAATGATGATAATAAGTGGCATGTGCGATGTTTGCTACTGTTGCGACGCCAACTGCACATGGTGCCAAATGCAATCATCCTCAGAGCAGGATGGGGGTGGGGGGAGACCCTAGAGGTCACCAACCCCAACCTTTCATTGTACAACAAAGAAAACTAAGGTTTATGAATGTCACACCACTAGTTTAAAGCGTTCTAGAGCTTAGAAATAGGATCTTTCAGGGTTCTTTTCATGAATTAATTTTTCTGCATGGATATATAGACTACAAAGGAAATATCCTAAGAAATGGAGATTTTCCAGAACTTTCTGAGAGCTACCTGGGAAACTCCACAGAGAAGTGCTGTAATTAACATCTGTGGAACTGCCTGATCAGAGTTTGGCGATGCTCAAAACTCTGATCAAAGTGGCCTGAGCGTCAGGCTATGGGAAGAACAGCAGTTGTACATAGCTCGGGGCTGTGATGACTGAGTAGGTGGCTGAAGGCTCCTTGCACACCTGCATAGGGGCTGCACAGAGAAGGGGAGGCATGGAGGTGCCCCTGGAAGGGTTCTGGTGAGAAATGATTCACAGGTTTCTGCATGCCATAGGAACACTATGAATACCAGATAAGCCAGACCAGTGTGAAATTTAGCTAACACACTTTCTGTTTACTCTGGAGGGCAGAATGATCCAGCCAACGTTCTGCGTTACAGACTTCAACAGTCCTTGCCTCCAACCAATAACATCATATTCTGATTTAGACAGCAGTCTCTGTGAGTTTAGTTACTATAGGACAGTTTCCTTGGTGCTAGTTACTTCTAGGTTCTGTATTGATTATGTTCCAAAAAACTTTTCTGAATCTTATGATGGTGTTATTAAGTTATTAAGTTGATAAACTGAAACAACAATATCCAATCAACCTTCTGGTGGTATTAACTAAAGATACAACAAAGAAATTCTACTGATGGACAAGCTTGACTATTTTTTGAAAAGAAATTGAGACATAATCAAGAATGTGAAAAATGCAGGCATACTTCATTTTATTGCTTCACTTTTTGTAATTTGCAAATAAATTTTTTTTTAAACAAATTAAAGGGTTGTGGCCCTGCATTTATCTGCACCTATCTTCCATTGGTACGTGCTTACCTCATGGCTTTGTGTCCCATTTTGGTGACTCTTCAAACTTTCACATCATGAAAACTACTTTCATCACATGTTTGGTGATCTGTGATCAGTGATCTTTTTATATTACTACAGGAATTATTTGGGGGCATGTGAACTGTAACCACACAGTAAGAAGCTGAACTTAATAGGTATTTGTGTGTGTTCTGTCTGATCCACCAACAGGCCATTCCCTTAGCTCTCTACCCTTCCTTTCTCTAAGACATAACAATATTAAAACCCTACAATGGCCTCTAAATATTCAGGTGAAAGGAAGAATCACATTCTTACTTTAAATCAAAAGCTGGAAATCATTAAACTTACTAGGGAAGGCAAGTCGAAAGCTGGCATAGGCTGAAAGCAAGGCTTCTTGTGCCAAACAGCCAAGTTATGAATAAAAAGTTCTTGAAGGAAATTAAAAGGCTTACTCCTCCAAGCACGGGAATGATGGAAATGTCAAGCAGCCTTACCAGTGATATGGAGAAAGTCTGGGTTGTCTGGATGGAAGACAATATTCCCATAAGCCAAAGCCTAATTCAGAGCAAGGCCATAATTCTCACCTTCTGTGAAGGGTGCGAGAGGTGAAAGAGCTGCTGAAGACAAGTTTGGAGGTAGCTGAGGTTGGCTCATGAGGGTTAAGGAAAAAAATCGTCTAAATAAAAAACACAAGGCAAAGCAGCAAGTGCTGATGGAGAAGCCCTAGCAAGTTATACAGAAGACCAAGCTAAGATCACTAAGGAAGAAGGCTGCCCTGAACAACAGATTTTCAACACAGAAGGGACAGCTTTCTGCTAGAAGAAAATGTCATCCAGGACTTTCATAGCTAGAGAGCCACCTGGCTTTGAAGCTTCTAAGGACAGGCTGACTTTCTTGAGAAAGGCTAATATGGATGGTAATTTAAGTTGGAGCCACTGCTTATTCATTTATCATTCTGAAAATCAATCCTAAGACCCTTCAGAAAACGCAAAATCTACTCACCCTGGGCTCTAGACATGAAACAAAGCCTGGATGACAGCACAACTGTTTATAGTATTTGTACTGAATATTTTAAGCCCACTGTTGAGACCTATTACTTAGAAAATAAGATTCCCTTCAAAATATTATCACACACTGGCAATGCATCTGGGTCAACCAAGAGCCCTGATGGAGATGTACGAGGAGGTGAATGTTGCTGTCATGCCTGCTAGCACAACACCCATACTGCAGCCCATGGATCAATGGGTCACTTCCACTTCAAAGTCTCATTGCTTTAGAAACACATCTCATGAGACTACATCTGCCATAGATAAGGACTCCTCTGATGATCTGGGCTAAGAAAATTGAAAATCTGGAAAGAATTCACTATTCAGACACCATTAAGAGTATGTGTAGCTGGATGCAATGGCTCACACCTGTAATCCTAGCACTCTGGGAGGCCAAGGTGGGTGGATTGCCTGAGCCCACAAGTTCGAGACCAGCCTGAGCCACAGTGAGACCTCATTTCTAAAAATAGCTGGGCATTGTTCCAGGTGCCTATAGTCTCAGCTTCTTGGGAGGCTGAGAAAAGAGATTTACTTGAGCCCTAGAGTTGGAGGTTGCTGTGAGCTATAACACCATGGCGCTCTACTGAGAGTGACAAAGTGAGACTCTGTCTTAAAAAAAAAAAGAGTATTTGTGCTTCACAGGCAGAGGTCAAAATATCAACATGAACAGCAATTTGAGAAAACTAGATCCCAACCCTCATGTGTGACTTTAAGGGGTTCAAGAGGTCACAAGAGGAAGTCACTGTAGATGTAATAGAAACAGCAAGAGAACTAGAACTGGAAGTGGAGGGTGGATATGTGGCTGAATTGCTGCCATCTCAGGATAAAATGAACAGATGAGCAAAGATAGTGGTTTGTTAAGATGGAATCTACTCGTGGTGAAGATGGTATACACGTTGAAATGGCAAATAAGGATATTTATTCTCTTTCTCAATTACTGAGAAAGTAGTGGCAGGGTTTAGAAGTATTGGCTCCAACTTGGAAATAAGTCCACTGTAGGTAAAAATGGTAACAGCATGGCATATTACAGAGAATCTTCATGAGAGAAGGAGCTAGTTGATATGACAAGCTTCATTACTGTTTTAATGAAACAGTTTAAGAAATTGCCAGTCACCCCAACGATCAGCAATATTCCACCACCAATATTCAATATTCATTGAAGGATCAGATGATCATTAGCATCTTTTGACAAAAAGGTATTTTAATTACATACTTAATAAACTACACTCCAGCGTGAACACAACTTTTATATGCACTAGGAAACCAAAAAAATTCACGTGCTTCTCTTTATTTCAATGTTGCTTTATTGCAGTAGTCTGAAACCAGACTTGCAAGATTTCAAAGGTAAACCTGTAATAGCCTTTCGATTAAAACACTTCAGAAAGTGATAGAAACTTCATAATAGGAATAATATGTTAGTCATAATTCTGTGCAGTCAAAAGGTACATACAGTCATCAATATTAGGACAAAATATTAAAACAACATATGATATGCATATCATATATATTTATGGGGCCTACTTCTTTCTCTAACATGATTAAGATGCCTATAGTTCTTTCAAAGTACAAATTAAGGCTGGGGCAAGTGGTGGACTATCAATCCAGGGAAAATTAAGAGTAAGTGTTCAGGGCAGCGCCTGTGGCTCAAGGAGTAGGGCTCCGACCCCATATACCAGAGGTGGCGGGTTCAAACCCAGCCCTGGCCAGAAAAAAAAAGAGTAAGTGTTCAGTGTTACATATCTTCATGAAGGGGTGGGTAAATGGTCACAGATATCCAAATGCCCTTACATAGTTACTAATGAGAGACCACAGACTCTCAGCCTGGGTACTGCTGACATGTTATGTTGGCTAATTTTGTGTACTATAAGATATTCAGCAGTGAGCATCCCTGGTCTCTACTCACTAAATGAGCATCCCTGGTCTCTACTCACTAGATTCCAGGAGCAGCCCACCCACCACTTTATAATCAAAATGTCTCCAGACATTGCCAAATGTCCCCTGGGAAGCAAAACCACCCTTGCTTGAGAACCACCGGTCTAGACTTGCAATACCACAACCTAAATAAGACAATCATCTTTCAAAAACTACCTGTGTTATTCCTAAAATCCTTCAAGGATGCCCAAAGTTCTAAAATACGAGCATGAAGGGAGAGAGGAGTGAAAATACTCAGATGAGAACAATTAACTGTTCAGAATACACTCGAGTATGTGTGCCACACCCTGGTCACCTTACACGTGATGAGAGAAGAAAGGTTTTAAATCAAATATATCAAGTTGCAATTTTAATTCATTTTAATATCTATGACAATCATTTGGATACATATTATTACCTTTTGTAAAAAAGATCCCTCCAGGTGCCCAGCACAAGAGAAACTGCCTAGGGAAGCAGAGGAAGCCAGACCTTCTGGTCCACTAGGTGGCTGGTCTCTAAACTCAAACACAGAAGTGCTAGTTTTGAGCAGCACTTGTCCACCTGTCAGGGCAAAATTAGGAAGAATACAGGACCACTGGAATACTTAACTCCAAAACCGCCCAGATGCTTATGCGAAGGGACCCACAATGTGTCACCAGATCTGGGTCTGGTCCTTCAGTGGCCCACTGCTTGGAGCACACTGAGCAGACCACGTACGGTCAGTCCATAATGGAGGCGCTACCTTCTCTGTACCCTGGGATCTACTGGTGACCTTGAACCTGAGAATTCTACAAGATGGCAAACATGGTGTCAGGCACACTACTGGCAACTCAACAATCATGCCCCTGACCACCACCCCTCTATTTATTGGGCAACTGAGAAAGGAAAAGGATGGTACAATCTCTCTTGGTTGCAGTGAACTATAAGGGCAATTGTTAGAACTTATGCACTAATTAAGTATACCACCCCTAAATTAGGAAGGGATTCCATTTCAAACAAGGGTACTTTGCAGTGTCACTATCCCCCAATTTGTGGTATTTACCTTAGGTAATTAACAGTGATACCTCAGGAATCACCTAAGCTGCTCTTCCCAGAGTCTTGAGAATTCACACCACGGAGAACATGCTGGCTTGGGAAAGCTCCCTCTCAGGAACACATCCTGGAGGTATTGATTCCCATGTGACTTTTCACATGCCTTGTCACACATCCTGCCTATACTTCTCACACAGGGGGGCTGCCACTATTTGTAATAGTTAAGCAATTAAAGGGTAGCTCCAGAACAGAAAACCACTTTCTCACAGATGTCATTATGAGGTGATGCTTATAACACAAATTTTTGACATTGTTCACCAGGAAGGTTCCAGGACTTTTACAAAATTAAAGCCAAATGAAAAGCAACGGCTTTTAGAGTAAGCATTTAACTGTGCACTTTCACCAGACCACAGTGTCTCTGGCAAACAGTAAGAGTACATCTACTCAAATGGTAAAAAGAACCTGCATAAAACAAAGCAATTACACAAACTAGAATTTCCCTTAAATTCCACAAATGGCTGTCTATGGCAGATCTGGTTTATGATCTAGTATGAGGAAGACAAAGAAAAAGTCTCTTACAAACTTCCGAACAGCTAATAGCTAAACATATTCCTAAAGCAAATCAAACACAGGGCCAGATAAAGTTTGTTATTTTCCTTGCAAAAGTTTTTGGAGTAGATCATGACATATACACTTTCTAAGCTTCAGGCCACTATGTTTCCTATTTGCTCTAAAAAACATTGCACTTATTAGTGAAATGAAAAAGAAACTCTAAGACTTCAATTATTACATGTACCCTAGGCCAACAGCTCTTTGTTGTTGTTGTTGTTGTTGCTGCTGCAGTTTGGTCGGGGCCGGGTTCAAACTCGCCAACCTCGGTATGTGGGGCCAGCACCCTACTCACTGAGCCACAAGTGCCACCAGGCCAACAGCTGGACTGCCACACCTGCTCCAACCTGTTCCCCCACTCCCACCCAGCCCCCGGGAGGCCCTTAGTAATGTTTAGAGACAATTTTGGTTGTTGTACCTGTGCTCTGGCATCCAGTTGGTGGACGCCAAGGCTGCTGCTAAACATCTTATTAGGCACAGGACATCCCTACAATAAAAAAGATCTGCTGAAACTGAAAAACCTACTATAGGCCAAAAATAAAAATTATCACTGTCTACGGCAGCGATTTTCAACTGGTGTGCTCTGGCACACCAATAATGTGCCATGAGAAGATCTTAGGTAGGCTGAGAAAAATTTTAAAGATCATTAATTAAATTACTTTCAAAACAAGTTCAAAGCATAGTAAGTATATTCTTTTTTTACTCCTTATTTTGATCAACATAATAATTTAAGTGTGCTGTAGAAGTTTAACATAGGTTCATGGGCAATGAGATTTTAAAAAAGGTTGAAAAACACTGATCTATGGGTATAAGACTTTAAATAACTCAAGTTGGATCTAAAGAATTCTGTAGAAGATAAATAATCTTAATAGATATAGGTGATGACACTATGGGTCTAATTATACTTTAGGTTCTATCATGTTATATTTTGGTTTAAAAATAATATGTACTATGAAAGTACACATAATTTAAGTGCAAATAATCAAATATTCATCTTATTATCTTTTTTTTTTTTTTAGAGAGAGTCTCACTTTATCATGCTTGGTAGAGTGCTATGCCGTCACAGCTCACAGCAACCTCCAACTCCTGGGCTTAGGCAATTCTCTTGCCTCAGCGTCCCGCATACACTGGGAGTACAGGCGCCCACCACAACACCTGGCTGCTTTTTGTTGCAGTTTGGCCGGGGCCAAGTTCAAATCCACCACTCTCAGTATATGGGGCTGGCGCCCTACGCAATGAGCCACAGGCGTCGCCCCATCTTATTTTCTTTTTAGAAGAAACATCTAGAAAAGTGCTGCTATGCTTGACTTGTATTAATATGACCAGTAATACAATGTGTTTTGGTATTAATTCCCTAAACTAGATAGCAATTCTCCATTAACTGTCAAAATATATTCCAAATCTAAGTCCTGGGGTATTTTAAGCTAATTTCTACAAAAGCAGACCCTAGACCTCCCATCAGACCTTGGGGATCAGCTTCTACAAGAAGGTAATCTAGAAATTTGTAATTTCTTCAAGATTTCCAGGTGATTCTTATGCATAATAAAGTTTGAGAACTACTGACTTACACTTGGCTTCTATAAGAGCAGCCATTTCCACCTCTTTCTTAAGTTAAAGAACAATAAACAAATAATTCACAGGAATGAAAGATCAATAATATGTAGTGATATGTCATACTGGCTGGAAAAGCCCTGTCTAAAACATTACTCCTTTAAAATGAGGCTGGAATAAGAAAGAAAATCTCATAAGCACTGTCATAAAATATCCCAGATCAAAAGTATTTTGCCTTTCCACATGAAGGTATTTTAAACAGCAACATTTAAACACAAGACACCAAATTCTTCCCCAGCCCAGATTTGTTATTGGTGATCTTCATTGTTCCTCAAAGAAACAGATTTCTTAAGCATCTGGCTCACAGGGTACACGTTCGACTATGTGTTTTATAGATAGCATTTAATGATAATAATACATTAACTCTGTTAAGAAGTCATAACCATAGAATGAACAAAAATTTGACTTTTCAAATACAACGAATGATTTTCCTTCTCAATTTTTTGTAGACTAAACACCAAATTATAGACTCAATCGAGATTACAATTTCAGATGGTAACATGTCTCCATGCAAGAAAGAAAAAGGAGGAAATAATGCTGGGGAAAATGAAGCAAGGGAAAGTAAGGGCTATCAGAAAAATGCAGCTACTGTGCCAAGGGCCTGTTATTTTCAGGTGTTTTCCAAACAGTTCCTTATGCAACACTTGCATATCAATGAAAGTAGATAAGGTCTATTTTGCTGAAGAGAAAATTAAGGACCAGAGATGTTAATCTGTTTAACTTCACCAAGCTGGTAGATGGGAGATCTGAGATTCAAATGCAGAAGACAAGCTTTATTTATTATTTCTCCCCCAATCCCTACCCACTCCAATATTCACTAACATTGTTTCATGGAAGTTTCCAGTGAACATGTAACTCATAATCCCAATATTTCAAATTGACCAAATTCTAAAGAATAAGGTGCTCCATAGCTTATTCATATAAGAATAAGAATGGAATCCAGTGAAAGAACACACGTGGAGGTATTCTAAATCTCTACAGCATGATGTGATGTAAGGCATTACGTTATCCATTAAAATGAACTTAGAGGATCTATGGTGGATGGCAACAGGATGTTTAGATATTACAAAATAATTAGAGATACCCTAGGATTCTGGGAAATCATGATTGAGGTTACATTAAACTGGCTTCCAAAAGCCACATGTAGTATAAATGCTTTGGACAACAGATAATGTTATAATTTGTAAATGACTCGGAGAGAAGCCTCCCTCTAGCTGTGGGCATTTCCAGAGTTCCACTCTGGGCCTGCCCTCTGCTTCCTCACTATCCCTTTGGACAACCTCATCTACTGTGTGACTTTGGATCTCATGAAACACTGACTTACATGCTAATCCTAATCTTTTTCCTGATATCCACAGCAGAAATTTCCTTTAAGTCATGGATGTCTCTTGGGGATTTCAAACTTAAACAATAGTCAAAATCCAACTTCTTATCTACTCCACCTTTTCTTCTTTTTCCTATTTTTTTCTTCCTCAGTTAATTGCATTGATTATTGTTTCTAGAAACTTCAGAATCATCTTCGATTTTGCCTAATACAAATAATTATATACTGGCTGGGTGCAGTGGCTCATGTTTGTACCTCTAGCACCCTCTGAGGCCAAGATGGGTGAATCGCTTAAGCGCGTGAGTTCAAGACCAGCCTCAGCAAGAGCAAGAGCAAGACCCAGTCTCTATTAAAAATGAAACACTGAGGCAAGAGGATCACTTGAGCCCAAGAGTTTGAGGTTGTTGTGAACTTGGTGCCATAGCACTCTACCCAGGGTGACAAAATGAAATTCTGTGTCTAAAAAAAATTAAACCGCCCACTGGACCCTAAAGAAGCTGTTCTCAAATGTACCCTCATCTTTATTTGCCTACTCGCACAAGTTTCTGCAAAGAAAAGAAAATCACACCTGGTGATAGCATGATTCATCTTTCAAGTCCTTCAATGAGCCTCAAAAAATACCAATCTCCTTGGCATAGTCCTGCGTCACCCAACCTCTGCCATTCTCATTTGAGCTCTCAACTAGACCTTCATCACCTACCTGTCACCTGTCATCAGCCAAGCTTCTCTTCCTCAGACACCTCGGCATCTTCCTGCCTCTGCGCCTTCACTTAACCTTACTTCCTTCTCTTTCTCAACCATCAGCAGAGTGCGATCTCTGAGCCCACTCTTCTCCTTTTTCAGAAATGCCTTTCTCTGCTTACAAACTTGATTAATCCTGACATCACAGCAGGAGCTACAGATGTCCCCTGCAAAACTGTTCTTAGAGTCTTCCACTTTCCTTAGTTTCGATCCTAGAATATTTCTACTTCATCACATACCTCTATTATCTTTCTTATCAGTGTATTGTAACTGGTTGTTTACATTTATATATCCTTAGGTGAAAATGTGCTCATTGCTGGCAGAGATCTCTTCTGCCTTAAAATTGCCAGAGTTCACTGCCTGTCACATAACAAGGTTATCAATTAATGTAAGCTGACTATCATGACTACCATTAAGTGCTACGCTTTATGCTTATTATGAAAATGTGGAATCTAGTAAGATATGAAATGCAAATTCTTTTCACATTTTTATTGAGGCAAATGAAATGGATATCTTGTAATCAGAGAGCTATGCCTATGGTCTGTACTTTTTATATCAGGTTTTGTACCAGACAAGGGACAAAGTAAGCTAATATATCCATAATTTTCTCTGCTACTCCATCAGCCCACATACAACCCATCTCAGCACTTAACTAGATATCATTCTGTCAGTTTGTCTGTCTTCACCGATAGCCAGCATGTTACTTACGGGTAGAGACCAAGACATATATATATAGCCCACCTCACATAGTATAGCAGGCAATGATTTCTTTCTTTCTTTTTTTCTTTTTTTGAGGCACAGCCTCAAGCTGTCACCGTGGATAGAGTGCTGTGACATCACAGCTCACAGCAACCTCCAATTCCTGGGCTCAAGCGAGTGTCTTGCCTCTGCCTCCCAAGCAGCTGGGACTACAGGCACTCGCCACAATGCCCGGCCATTTTTTGGTTGCAGCCGTCCTTCTTGTTTGGCGGGCCTGGGCTGGATTCAAACCCGCCAGCTCAGGTGTACATGGCTGGCACCTTAGCCTGTTGAGCCACAGGTGCTGAGCTACAATAATTTCTTTTAAATTTTTACTCAGAATGCATCATACTGGGATATCAAGAACCAAACTTTTATATTGTATAAGACATGTCAATTTCAAAAGAATAGAAATTGAACTTTAGTTACATTCTAAAAGTTCATTCTTAACTTGTTCAAGATTAAGATTGAATGTATACCCCATTTAAAATATTATTCTACTCACATTTTTTGCCTAAAGTTTTGTATATTTAAAGGAAAATATAGGAATGCTATAGACTTACCTTTTTCTTGGCACTTTAAAATGTATCTGAACATCAGAAAACTCATCAACCCTCCACAAAGTGCTCTGTCTGTGGCTACCACCTGCTCTCTATCACTAGACGGACAAAGGGTCAGGAGTAAGGCCACCAGGACCGAGTGGGGAGGAGTGGGGCAGGCAGCAGGTCTGAGGAAGTTTCTAGATTCCATGGCAAACACTTCCCACCCCCCCTTTCCCCATCCAAGGGAAGTTGGGACCAAAGCAGCATGAGGGGTCAGGCAGGCAAGTCCCAAGGGACAATTTGGCCAGATGACCCCCAAGGGAAGAGCATGAGCAGAAACCTAAGCCAGCAGACTCAGGGTGGCTGCAAACGTAGGCTGGGATAGGCGGGAAGTCACGACACAAGTGTGCAAGAAATCTCATTAGGCATCATGTCATTTCTGAAACCCCACTATCAGAGAAAGGGATGGGGCAGAGATGAGAGATAAATTTTAAGTCAGATTTGAAAGTTGAGAGGCTTATCAATTTATAAGGCATACAAAACTGAAGAAGTTCTCTGAAAGTTTAATTTGGAAGACCATACATAACCCGAAATGCATGACTTCATTTACTTCTCAAAAGAGTACCTACAGAAAAACAATGATAATACACCTCACTCTTTTCATCTCCCAATTATTTGGATTTCAAACAAATAGGAATTTGCTGTATTAAAATTCAATATCTGTAAGCAAATTTCCAGAAGAGGCCCAAATTTTGTATGATGTTTATATATCTATAAATATAAATGATGCAAATGTTGGGTTCTACGATATCAGATGACAAGATACAGACCAAGCTTCAGCTCTTGCTAATTAAACGAATCAATTAAGAGACTACAGTTGCAACTGTGTGGCTGCTGTTCTATAGTAGCAATAACAACCCCATGGGGAGGTCTTTTATTACATTAAAATGCTGTCCTCCACAACTCCATCTGATATTATTAGAAACAGTTATTTGTGTCTTGCTGTCATATTAGTAGCAAAGGCAAATTATGGAAATATGCAGACCAGAATGGGCCCAGTATGAGATCAGGTTGGGTTTTTAGCCTCCAAGGGAACAATTGCTGAAATTCCAAAGTTCCCCAAAGTTCTTTAATGGAACTGATAAATCTATCAGCACAGCATCCATTTAGAAGCTAGGTAAGGGTCACATATTTACATACTTTCCTGCTAAGCCGATACAATTCAACTAGATGAATTATCATATTAAGTTTACCCTCCTGAGTTAAACTGATGGAGTTCAAAATTGTTTTCGATGGTTGTCATTAATCGCTGTTACTTCATAAATGCTTACTTTGAAATCTAATTGTGCTGGCGTATCAAGGGTCATATTAATAGCATTCTTAATGGTAAATCTTTGTAAAACATGTTTATTCTACTAATATTATCACTCAAGCTTTTAAAGCTAATAAGAAATAAAGTATATTTATTATCAATAAAAACTTAATTTAAAAATGTACAATTTGAGATTTAAATTAGCTTTAAGAACTTTAGTGACATTTGGTTTTGTTAGATCTCTGGCTAAGTTTCAAAGACACAGACTCTGATAGTTCCTCAAGAGTCCTTGGGGGAGTGCCAACACCACTGCTATGGATCAATGTAGTGCAAGCCTATTTTCTCTTTCAGGCAATAGGCAATTTTTTTTTGGCCAGGGCTGGGTCTGAACCTACCACCTCCAGTATATGGGGCCGACGCCCTACCCCTTTAAGCCACAGGCGCTGCCCAATAGACATTGTTTTTAAAAGAAAAAAAAAAATCAGCCTCACTGAGAAACATTGGCCTAATATTACAGCACTTTACAAAATAAATATAAATAATAATTATAAATACAAAAATGTGGGATAAAATGGTAACAAAGTATTTGTCCTTATTGTGAAGCACAGTTCAAGTAAGGAATTCTTGTTAAATACTGTATCTCTTCCTTTTCTCTGTGAGCTTAAACTAAAGTGCATAAACTTGGCTCAGCGCCTATGGCTCAACAGGCTAAGGCGCCAGCCACGTACACCTGAGCTGGCGGGTTCAAATCCAGCCTGGGCCTGCCATACAACAATGACGGCTGCAACCAAAAAACGGCCAGGCATTGTGGTGGGCGCCTATAGTCTCAGCTACTTGGGAGGCGGAGGCAGGAGACTCGCTTGAGCCCAGGAATTGGAGGTTGCTGTGAGCTGTGATG
>CAUYON010198630.1:0-65872 GCA_963573935.1 Arctocebus calabarensis
TTGGAGAAAATGATCGAATTTTGCTCTCCATTTCTCTTCCTCTTTGAGAGTTTGGGAATATTCAAAAGCTTTGTCTTCAATGTCAGAAATCCTTTCTTCTGCTTGCTCCATTCTGTTACAGAGAGATTCTACTGTATTTCTCAGATCTTTGAGGGCTGCAAATTCTTGTCTCAATGTGTCCAAATCTTTGATTTTGTTTTTGAATTCATTGAATTCTTAAGACAACTTTTGAATTGCTTCTTAAATTTCTAATTGCAATTTTACCTCTATTCTATTGATCTCATTTGCAATCCAAATTCTGAATTCGGTTTGGCAAAACTGAATGAAAATACATTTTTTTTCTGTTCTTCTCTCCTAGATTGTCTTATGTTAGCTTTTTCTTTTCTTCATGTATCATTGTGGATTTGTGGCTTTTCAGATTTAATTATGGCCAATTTTCTCTTTTTGATGTTTGAGATGATGACAGTTTGGTCAATGGAAGCCACATTCAGTATAATTTTGATTTGACCCCATAAACTCTCTTGCTTTTTGGCACAATAAGATAATCTTCATTCATTTTGCAACTCCTTGCCCCAAGAAGGATATTGGTAATTTCTCTAAGAAGCCTGGAAAAGTAGTATTGGAGTCCAGGCCTGGAAAGGAGATGTATTGTCAGAATGACATAATTTCTAGGGAATTAATCTAGAAAATTTTTTTATTTCTTCGTTTGCTTTTTAAATTTGCTGTGAAGACATGTGATCACCTTGCTTCATTGGCATACTTCCAAGGGAAAATTTCCAATCCCATTCCACCAGAAGAGTATTCTGACTTGAATTCTGGATTTTAAAATGTTACCTCCTTCCTTTTCCACTATAAATATGTAGTATACTATATATCTTAGGGATTCTAGATTCCTGATACTATTAGTATAATTACTTATTAACTAATTTATCATTTACAAAACAATAATATAGTTCCAAGATAAAATTATAGTATTGATAAAAACAATAAAACTGCTAGAATTAAATGAAAACATTTCTGTGTATTTTCTTTTGCTTTTAAACAGCATTACTGTGCAAAGGATTTGCAGTCTGATTACTTTGTTCTGCATATTGTATGTTCTTTATGTAGTATATAAGTACTTAGTAATGGATAGTTTGGTTTGATAGTTTCCATTAGCTTTCAATTTGAGGACCTTACCATTCTCCCAACTAATAATCTAAATTCTGAAGACAATAGAAGGTATTAGCTGCTCGCCTTTTCTTGGCAGCTACTGTCAGGAGGGAGAGGAGTCTGGTTTACCATAAGATAAAATAAATTGCAAATATCTTGATCTTTAAAATTCTGTACATCATTTATAATAACACCAAAGGCCTTAATAAACACATAATTATGATGACTTACCTGTTAGGCATCAACATACAAATACTATCACATGGTAGTAATATCAGAATCTAGATTTTTTTTTATTTAATTATACAGTGTGCCATAAAGCTCTTGTGCAATTTTGCACACAAACTTTATGGACACCCTGTATAATTTTTAAATTTTGCTAAATCATCTCCTGATTTATGAATCTTTTAAATTTACTTTGTTTCATTTTCTGAACTATAAATTCTTTTTATTTTATAATATGTAGCATACTCTTAAAAATTCAACATTTTATCATTCATATTGTTATATTCATTTTAAAGTATATAAACCCAAATACCTTAATTAGGATCATATTGATCTAGAACAAGATAGTCTTTAATTTTGCTTCAGGGACATTAAGACATTAACTAATATATTATTGTGATTATCAAAGAATAAAATATGCTTATATAAGCTTTTGAGGATTGTCTGGAAGAATGGGTCAAACCAGTCTAACTGCATATACATTGTGAGAATATTACTTCAGTAATAGGTCTGATTTACAATGACATTTTTCAGAAGCTTTCAGACAAATAAAAGTTGATAACTTACTATTTTAGAACTTCTGAATTCAGACTTTAAAATTTAAGAATGTTATACAAGAATATACTATATATAAAAGGAAAACACAATTCGTTTTAAAAAATAACTGGAAGATGTGCAATATTTTATACTTGAGAAATTCAAGTGGAAACTTTTCTATAGATTAATGTAAGTTTTATATTCTCTGGGTCTTATTAGAATGATATTCATAAAGGACATCCAAGTTTACAATTATGACACATTTCAATGGCAATTTATTTCAAATGAAAGGAAATGTCATGTTTGTATGACATTGACATAAATCATTAACTTTAGTTTTAGGGCAGAAATTCAAATTCTTGACTGTAAAGAAATGTTATGTGCCTAAGATTTCCAATTGCATATCCTGCAGTGTCTATACATGTAACTATAGAGTACAATGTAAAATTATATTTGTTAAAATTAATGTAAGCCAATAGAAATTTTATTCTTACTATCTAGTGTTTTATTATCATTGTTCAAAACTTAAACATGTCAAATTATAATATTCATATAGTTAAAAACATAATTCTCATATAAATACATAGTGAATCAAAGATTTATTTGCCTAATTAATAAATCAGTAGGATGGCAAACCTGAAAAACAAAGGATTAAAAAAAAAATGCTGAAATAGGAGTGCCCAATTGGGTGAAAAACAGGAAATATAGACTTAACTTTTGGATTATGTCTCCTACAGAACCGAAATTATTTACATCTCTACCAAATCAAAATCATTTGCAGCTTATCAATTTTCTGTGAGTTAAATCACTAATTTTCCATAGTCTGGACCTTACTCAATGGTAAGTAGTCACTCAAACAAAGGCATATCCCAGCTAATTTTTTAGACAGTGTCCAGTATGCCGATGAAAAGACACACAGTTGTCCTCTCACTTTATTTTTATGTACTGGATGAAATTATTTCCTAGCAACGGTGCTTAACTAAAAACAAAACACACACACTCGCACACACAGACAAAATAAAACAAACAAAGCCTCTTAGACTTGCAATGACTATTCAGAAATAAAAATGAGATAAATTACTAATATTTTACTAAAGAAGAAGGAGGCAATTAGATTCCTGAAGATTTTTCTGTTTGCGAATTTTACAATGACACCATTTCTTCCTCCTTATTACTCACATTCAGAACCTGAGCTCAAATCTATTATCAGTTCCTTAGTTGTGGCTGTTGTTTATCAGACTAAAGGTAACTTTTTCTTTTTGAGTTTAAGACTCTGCTAGGGAACAACTACACATTTCTTTATAATTTCTTAGATTCATACACAGACCTTCAGTGTCACCCTGTCTTTCTGGTTAAAAAGTTAATTGTTATATTCAAACAAAAATTTCTAATACAAATTCAGCTCATTATACACTGTTAACTACATACATTTAATTGAACTTTTAGGTGGGAAATGAATTTTCAGTGTTCCTTTCCAGATAGTTCTTAAGATTCTTAAGGAATTCTTAAGCATCACTTGTAATTCAGCAGTAGTTGAAGTATGTAGTATGCCTGTCTTTGTATGTCTTATTTTATTTTATGTTTAGAATAACATATTCTAAACAGGTTCTTATTTTATTTTATGTTTAGAATAACATATTCTGGGTGGTGCCTGTGGCTCAAAGGAGCAGGGTGCTTAGCCCCATATGCCGGAGGTGGTGGGTTCAAACTCAGCCCAGGCCAAACAAAAACAAAAACAAACAAACAAAAAACTGCAAAAAAAGAATAACATATTCTTTCTTCTACAAAAGAAAGATTACGTTACAACCTGAAGCCGAGCTACTATTCACAATTATACTTGTTAGACTAACTTTTCTATCCTACTGTTTTTTTTGTTTTGTTTTGTTGTTTTGTAATTTAAGTTTAATCGAGGACAGAGTACCCTACAAGTAAATGACTGGAGATCTACTTTCAATTATTTAAAAGTGAAGGAATGATCAGAAGAGAGATTAATTTCTGAAAAACGGACTTTTCCTAGGGATTATTCGCTGTTCCACTTACTTTCAGTTGGGTGGCCTGCCTTAGCCATTATTTTTAAGCTCTGTGACCCCCTCATGGTTTGGAAACTTCAATAATCATACTCTGAATACTTAATTTTATATTGAGGTAACTTCACAGAAACGCTCTTGGCATTCTTGAGGAGGGAACTTGTGAAGCTTATAGGAACTCACTGCAGGAAAGCTGTAATTCTAGGAGCAAGTTATAAAGGACACTGAGCTTATTGGAAAATCCTTTACCAGTGCTAGGTGCTTCCTGGGGTCCGTGCTCCCCAAAAAAGGCTAGTGGAGAGATGTAGGCCCTTCACCCCTCCGATGTATGAAGACAAGGCCCTGTCATCCTTGAGCATCTGCAGGTACTTTTATAAGGCTCGTCCCCAAATTCTCGGTCTCTTTCTGTCTCTTTCTCTGTATCTCTCTCTCTCTGTTTGTCTCTGTCTATCTCTGTTTGTCTCCCTCTCTCTCTCTGTCTCTATATCTGTATCTCTCTCTCTCTATCTCTGTCTCTATCTCTATCTCTCTATCTTTCTCATCTCTGTCTCTATCTGCCTGTACTTAGTAAATTCTGCAGCCCTCCTGGTCTCCTGAGAAGGAGACAATCAACGATGTGACTTTCCTCAGTTACTCCTTCCCATACATACCACACTCTATTTGTCCACGATGAGAATTTTTTTTTTTTTGAGGCAGAATCTTACTATGTCACTCTGGGTAGAGTGCTGTGCTCATAGTAACCTCAAACTCCTGGGCTTAAGGGATTCTTCTACCTCAGCCTCCCAAGTAGCTGGGACTACAAGCACCTGCCACAACGCCCGGCTATTTTTTTGTTGCAGTTGTCATTATTGTTTAGTTGGCCTGGGCCCGAACCCGCCAGCCTTTGTGTATGTGGCCGGCACCATGACCACTGTGCTATGGGCGCCAAGCCCAGGATGAAAATTTTTTATTAGGAAAAGGAAATATTTCTGCTTTTGCTTAAATGGTTCAGTTGTGATGGTCCTAAAAGCCATCAAAGAAATAGCTCGTGGCATCTCTGGTACATCTAATTCTTCAGAACGGGGTCCATTTGGTTGAATATAATTGCACAGGGTGAGTGAGACTTCTCAATTGTTGGACAGACAAGCACCCATAAAACACGGCTCTTGCCTGGGGTGAAAACAGCATGTGTAGGAAAAATAATTATTTACGGAATTTTTATAGAGGTTATGTCAGGAGGTGGGGAGGGCTCACAGAGAAGAATCAAGTCAGGGGAGACGTGAACACAGAAGCCAGGCTTCCTAGGATTCTATGTGAGACAATGAAAACCGATGAAGTAAGAACTGCTCAGGGAATGTTTTTTTTTTTTTTTTGTAGAGACAGAGTTTCACTTTTTCGCTCTCAGTAGAGTGCTGTGGCATCACACCTGGGCTTAGGTGCTTCTCTTGCCTCAGCCTCCCGAGTAGCTGGGACTACAGGCATCGGCCACAATGCCTGGCTATCAGGAAACGTTTTCTGAAGAGTCACACGAGGGTTTCTTTTTTTTTTTTCTTTCTTCCTGTTTTTCATGCACTAGATGGTCTATGTCCTATAGCCTACCTCTTTTTTTTTTTTTTTCCAGACTCTGTTCCAAGCCATGCCAAGATGACACCAATGTGTAGGAGGCAAAGCTAAAGCCTGCATTTGTCCCTCTGGGGCATGAAATGGTGGGACTGACCACCACCATCCAGAGTCCAGGGACTATCACATTAATTTAAAAAGCAACTCAAGTGTTCATATTGCAAATTTAGCAGTGAAAAAAATCAAACGCACCTTTGAAAGGATTCGGACTTTTGAAAAACAAGGGTATCACAGTTTATTTAAAGTAAACATTTTCAATAAAAGGAAGTCAAATGTTCCTTCAGAAAAACAAAGAAGAGTATGCCATTGAAAGGGTGATACCATGAAGTTTATTTAAGGCAGTGAACACCAAGGATGTTTTTGTAGTTGGAATTTCTTTTAGAATATAGGACATAATATTCCATGGGTTAAGGCGAGCTTCTCTACTGGCAGTACCATCACTTGCTAGCAGTGAGACCTTCAGCGAACTCTGTGACCTCTCTGTGCCCTTGTGCCTTCACATGGAATATATAGCTCTCCACATTTACAGGGTGAGGGAGAATGCATGAGTTTCTAGCTTATGAAACTTAGAGCCCACAAGAAGACATCAATAAAGGTTAGCTCTGACTGTCTTAAAGGTTCACTCTAATGTGAACACAAACCATGTCTGGTCACTCTAGTGGACCAGCCGGTGCTCTAATGAGGTCAAGTGGCAGGTCAGCTGGGTCAGGGGAGGACTCAGAATCCAGAGCAGCAGGCTGCATGTGACTTTCTGGATTCTTGAGTTTGCCTTTGGACTGAATTCAAATTTTATAGAACGAATCTTTTTAATAAGGGATTTGTTCTGTGAAGTCTGTGTTCAGTTGAGAAGCTGCAGTTGGGGATCAAGAAGACCTTGAGGTTATAGATTTCTCACCCCTGGCTTAGAGTATTAGGCTTGCTGACTTTTTATATCTACTTCATTTAAGAGTGGAGGACTCTGTGTAATAATTTTAATTCAGGGAAATCATCATTGAACACCACTTTAAAATAATTTTTTGGAAACAGTGTTTTATTGCCTATTGCCTGGGTTAGAGCGCAGTGGCATCATCAGAGCTCACAGCAAACTCAAACTCCTGGCTTCAAGTGATGCTCCTTCCTCAACCAATAGAGTAGCTGTGACTATAGATGCGCCATCACGCCCAGCTACGAATGTCACTTTTTCACCAATTAAAATTATTTTCGAAACATCCCCTAATTAGCATATTTTCTGGTGCAGATTTTAGTAATGACATTTGAAGGGCTTATTAAACATCTTTGGAGTGCAGATTTCTGACTGGAGTCTTCCAATCGCTAATACACTATCCTGGAGATATAAATTAAATTTATGTGTACATATTATACTACTTGTACTTAATATAAATTACCACATAGATCATTTGACCTCTCAGTTTAGGACTAAAATCAACTGTGATCCCAGGATTACTTGATAGATTCCTCTGTCACCCCAGGCTCCACTGGAATGTTTATAAAGCAGAGCCTGCATGATATTTTGACCATTTTTCTCCTTACCAAGATTGATTGGTAAAGCTGCATTGATTTAACTTAGGCATCAGGGTGGTATTCATAAAGTAAAATATTATTACAGAATATAGTTTATGTGATGGGAAATCAATCATGTGAGCCCTATGAAGAATTTTAAATCTCATTATATCAAAGTTACAATTTTTCATATTTTTGCAGAGAATTCTCTTAAAGGGAACTATTAAGGACAGATTGGCATGACGCATTTGGAAGTATTCTTTTTCTGAGAGAGGACAATTTGAGACTTGAGAATACAGCTTGGAAATATAAAAGCATAAATTCACAGAATGGGCCTTCTTCATTTAAAACACTTTATGAAATTGAAACACAGGTGAATAAAAATTTTTATAGAAAACGAAGTGATAAAATAATGATGCAAAAAATAGAGAATCTTAAATCTAAGCAAATTTTAATATGTGTTATTTTAAAACAATTGTAGATATGTAGGAAAATATATAGTATAGAGGTCTAATGTATCTCCTGTTCAGTTTCCCATATTAACAACTTATGCTATCCTCATGCATTTTTATGATTCATAAATCTGTTTTAATATATTATTATTAACTCAAGTGCATGCTTTCTTCATATTTGCTTAGTATTTAGCTAAGGTCCTTTTTCTGTTCTAAGAGGCCACATTACAGTAACTTGTCATGTTTCCTTGGACTACTCTTGGATGTTACCATTTCTCATGTCTGTCCTTATTGTGGATGACCTTGAAAATTTTGAGGAATGCAGGTCAGGTATTTTATAGACTACCCTTCAATTAGGATTTGTCTGATGTTTTTCTCATGATTGGACTGGAGTTATGGATTTTCGAGAGGAAGATCACAGTGGTTAAGTGTCATTTTATCACATCACATCAAGGGTCTGTACCGTTGTCATGAGTCTTCACTGTGGGTGTTGACCTTGATCACCTGGCTGAGGTAGTGCTTATCAGGTTTCTTTACAGTAGTTCCTTTACTCTTTTTCCTCCTTTTTTCCCATACTCTACTATTTGGAAGGAAGTCTCTACACATGGCCTATATTTAAGGAATGGAGAGGGAATCTGAAACTTGAAGAAATGTAAAAGTTTTATAGAAATTCGGGTACGTGTACACACAGAAAAATAGGCCTGTGTATAGCATTTAGAAGTTTACTTTTGTCACCTATCAACGTATTGTGAAAATATTTTTATGTCAACACGTATGTTTTTACAATGTAAAACAGCTACAGATATTCCATGGTGCTGATAACTGCCACGCTTCAGCTGTGCATTTTTGGCCATACAGAATCTCAGAACAATGAAGCCCAAGGATATGGGTATACAGTTCTCACAGCCAAGGGCTTAGTGCAAAGAAGGTTACATGTCTATTATGCTATGATGCAGAGTTAGTCACTTACTCCCTAAATTATTCTTTACTTCTTTTATGGGCAAAAAAAAAAAAAAAAAAAAAGAATACAAAACAGCAAAGTACTATTTGATTTAGTACATTTCAGGATATGTCAAATAGGACAGATGTAGGCTAATTTCTAACACTGTTAGAAAAATGACTTGAAACTTGCACATAGGTCGGAGAGGTTATTGGATGTTCTTTCAGTACAAGGCTGGGCTTTTCTACTGATGGTTCTATTTTTCTCGAGTAGAGAGTCAAATAATCTCTGTCCAGTGGAAGAGATAACCCCAAGTTATGCCCCTGATAGGCCTTAAACAATTTTGTATCTGATTCAGTAATCTTATTTTAATATTTCTTTGTTAAATTGGCTACCTTTTAAATTGAGTAGGCCCTTTGGTCTAGTTTTGGCATCTTATCAGTTTTCTTATTAAATAATGAATTAAATAAAATGTTAACATGCGTTCATTGTATTTTTGCTTCAGAGCCATGATTTAGCTTTTTGAAAATTATATTTAACAATATTATATAATGAAATGTCTTTATGCTCATATTTTAATATTACTTTAAGATCCAGAAACATACTTTGCTTATGATTATTTAGCAGTATTATTTGCTTTTAATATAACTTTTTTGTGTTGTGTCCCTAATTCTTGTTTAATGACTACTGATTAATTGAAAAACTGTTAACCTGATTATATTTCATTTCGAAATTTTTAATTCCCTACATATTTGTAAAAATTTTAGTTTAGCAAATAGAGAAAATAGAGTTGGAATAAACTCCAGATATCAAAGTATTAAATAAATCTTGATAACATTATTTTGTTCAGTTTGTATACTGGGGTCTAGCTTTACTCATGGATTGGAAAACTATGGTCCACAGGTCAAATCTGACTTGTCATCTGTTGTAGTTAATAAAGTTTTATTGGCTTATAGCCATTTCTTTTTTTTTTTTAATTGTCTATGGCTGCATTGTTGCTACAACTGTAGAACTGAATAATTGTAACAGAGGCCACATGGCCTACACCTTAAATATTATCTGGCTTCTCACTGAAAAAATTTGTTGACCCTGTCTTTACCTATTCTAGGATTTGGCTTTTTTTTTTTTTGAGACTGAGTCTCACTTTATCGCCCCCAATAGAATGTCAAGCCTCCCGAGTAGCTGGGACTACAGGCACCCACCACAAAACCCAGCTATTTTTGCTCAGGCTGATCTGAAACTCATAAGCACAGGCAAACCACCTGCCTTGGCCTCACAGAGTGCTAGGAGTACAGGTGTGATCCATTGTGCCTGGGTTAGGATATGGACTTTTATATACTTGAGTGATGTTTTACTTTACTAACAAATAGAAGACATTTAGCCACAAAATATCTCATAATAGTAACAGCTATTTTTCCATTTTGCAAAGGAAATATATTAGATAACTTAATTTGGCTCTAATATTGATCAATATAAATATTTATTATATTTATTAAGTAATACACTTTCAACTGTTCATCTATCTGCTAGTCTTAAGTAATCAAGCTTTCTAAAGTATTTGTGTTACATGGTTGATAATTGATTCTGAGTCTTAAAATATTTTTTAATAGCTTAGTCTGGCAAATAATTACTTGCCTTGGGCATATGATGGCTTTTATTGAGTGAAGAGTAAAGGATGCTTTGGTCATTTTACGCTCAGCACACTTTCTGGTCAAGTGAAGTGAGGCAGTACGTTTTTGGTAATGTTTATAAAGCTGCATTTTGGTAAATGTGTTTTGGAACAGAAGAAATTAGACTTTATGTTAGTGAAAGAAGGGAGGAGAAATAAGTTTTCAAATATTTCATAAAATACACGTTCTATTTTCATGAATTGGTAATTTTGAGAAAGATAAACCCTGGGAATTATGTAATTTTAAGGCAGGGCAATTTCTGAAAACGCCATGTCTTTAAAATCCAGCTAGTACTGACAGTAGCTTGAATAGATTCCAAACTCACTAAGCCAACCTCTGTGTACAATTCTTTCTTCCAATTTTTTTTCTTTTAGATTCATAAGTGATTTTGTTGGCTCTTAGCCTTTAATTTATTGAAATGCTCCCATTTTCTGTTCTGGGCTATGTGCCTTCCCAACAGATGCTCATCCAGGGTTTCTTTGGGGGCCAAAGCATTGAGTTGGTGTTCATAGACAAAGTAAAAAAAGAGGATAATAAGGAAAGAATCTTACTGTATCCATCGCTCTTTCTGTCTGACCATAACCCTGAACATGACAGAAACTTAGCACACACTTAATAAGGGTGATGGAACGTGCCTGCCAGGAGCTCATGCTTTCAAGACCCTGGGCCTTGACTGTAGGGCAATCTCCAAGGCTGCAGGCTTCTAGGGCTATCCTCCAAGGCTATCCTCCAGTGCTGTCTCTCCAGCCTCCACGGTCACCAGTAGATTGTTGACTTCCATTAATACCATTCTTCTTTCTTTCCATACCTCACAGGGGATGCTGATACGAGGCTAAGAGTCTACCCTGGGATTCCAGTTCTGAAACTGGGATTTAGAGAGTTGAGTATATATTACTTCCTAGCACATGCTTGCTGTATGAAGCTCCATAACTATTTCCAGCTTGTTCCTTCCAAGTCAGGGCCTTGAGTTATCTGGGAATCATCTTGATAATTCAAAGTCACATAGGTATCTGGGGTTTGTGGGACTGAGTGTGCCAGCCTTTAAGACTATTTAACTTTAGACTCATAACTTGAAGTTACAGGAGGACCTTCACATTGCTCCGTCTTTCCCAATGTGTGCAATTTAACTGAGATTTCAAGTCTCTACTTTTACTGTTTTTGAGTTTTTTTAGTCTCTTCTTTTGTACTCAAGTAAAAGGAAATAATGAGTTTCTAAATGTAAACTGTTAGGAAACAACTCCCTGTACCTTTAGGGCATTCAGGAGCCATGGACCTTGGTCTGTCCCTGTCAATACTCTGCTCTGCTAACCTTGGGATGTGGCTAAGTTCATCAGTCAATGTTGCAAAATCAGATCCGATTCTTGTTTTCTAATTGGAAAAAAAAGGCAATGCTTTTCTAAGTAATCATTAAAAAATCATTAGGATAATTAAGATAATCTTTGTTTAAAGAAGCATATGTTAGAACTGTAATCAGAATCATGCTAGTCGGTTAAGGAGAAATTTCTAGATAAATATTCTTTCTTTTCTGTTTCTCATCTGGTAATTCACTTATTTTTCAATGTCTCATGATATAGTTCACTTTTTATTGACTTGACCTGTTCTTTCTATTGGTGTTTAACCTACAAAAGAGACTGAGTACGTTCATTCAGCTTATAGAACATAAACCATTCAATTGTGCTTAAAAATATTTCCTAGGAAAAAATTCCTCCAAAATTGGGAGGGATAATGGTTCTTTTGTGTTGATATAGGAACAGCTTATCAGGCAATAATTAATATTGTCAACTTTCAAATCTCTTCTTTTTCTCTTCCATGGACACATGTCTTCACAGAGGTTAAAATAATAATTGATCTCCAGGTAGGGTGCCCGCCCCAAATACCAAGGGTGGCAGGTTCAAACCCAGCCCAGGCTCTGGCCAAATTGCAACAAAAAAAATAGCCAGGAGTTGTGGTGGGCACCTGTAGTCCCAGCTACTCGGGAGGCTGAGGCAAGAGAATCGCCTAAGCCCAGGAGTTAGAGCTTGCTGTGAGCTGTGAAGCCATTGCACTTAAATGAGGGCAATAAAGTGAGACTCTTTGTCTGAAAAAAATAAAAAAAAGAAAGAAAAGAAAAAGGAAATCTTAATGTTATATTGTAAATGATACTTGAACTTGACAATAGCAAAGCCTAAATTACACAAAGAGGTAAAATGGAATGACAGACAGTTTTCTAAAGTCAATGATAGAGGCCATCTCTAAATTGAAGGTTATTCAGATAAGGGGAGCTTGGCAGGCTTGCAGACGCTATGAGTTTTGTTTCTGTCGGAGAACGCTCTGAAGGGTGCCAGGTTTAATGGAATTTAGATAAAGACGTTCTCATTTCAGCTGAAAGTTGAACATTCCTCTGTGTCTGATTCATCACTATAATGTTGTCAAGTCTGATAGAATTTCAAAAGCTCTTCACCATTTTTAACAGTCTCAGTTCCTGAGTAAGCTGTCACAGCATCTCAACCTGGGGGTTAGGAGAAAATAAGAAGAATCGTAGTCACTGTAGGCAGGTGAACTTGAGAGGTGCCAAATAATGGAAATTTCCACTAAAATAACATTCAAGAGCAAAAATGAATCAGTTGCCACAGGTGAATTCAGGAGATTCAATGTGCTGGGATTTAAGGAGCCCAAAGAAAGCCCTTAGTCCTGCTTCACAATCTTTCTCTCACTGTTCTGAGGTCAATTAGAGATTTGTAAAATAAAATATGGCTTAAAAAGCAACTCTCAATACTGGAGGTGAGTCTGTGGACTAGTTTTCTTTTGCAATATTTCAAACTGTGGAGGGCTGTTCGCCTACACACATCCAAAAGGTGAATAAAGAAGGAGGGACGGAGGGAGCCAAAGACGAGAGAGGCGGGTCTGGGCAGGTTACTGCCGTGTGGGCAGAGTAGGCATAGTGAGTGCGTGGGTGTTTACAGAAGAGGAAAACTGGAAAAGTACCAGGGGAAGTGTTCCAAAGGCACATGGGGCTCCTCAGTACATGAAGAAGAAGGTTTACATGGAGCAGCAGTATCAACAGCATCTGGGAGCATTTTAAAAAAGCAAGACTCAGACCCACTGGGTCAGAACAGGCATTAACAAGACCCCATGTGTGCACACTGAGAAGCACGACTACTCAAACAAAACAGGGCTCTGTGTTCTCCCAAGGTCATTGATATAAATGACTGATAGATCTTCCGGATGTCCTCTCTCCCAAGGTCATTGATATAAATGACTGATAGATAGAGGATAGATGTCCTCTCGAGTGCAAAAATTCACTTGCCACGTGTAGAGTCAGATTAACTCTTCAGCAGTGTTATTTCTCTTAGCAGCTATTTTTGCAGAGAGAAAAGGAAATTGCTGTAGATTTCCTGTCCATTGCTATAGATGAGGATATCTTTGAACTGCTAGGAAGAAGAATACCTGTAAGGAATCAAATCATGTCCTAAGAGAGAGTTAAGTAATGGTTATGAAGAAGCAGGGATTTGCAATATCAGAAAACTTAGAGGTAAAGGTAACAGCCAACATCTTTATCATCATGAAGCCTTAGGAAGGTTATGGACCACACAGGACAATTTTAACAAATTTTAGGTTGTGTAGGTGATTGGAAGGATTTCATCTCAGGGATGATTTTTAAAATGTGAAGGGAAAACTAGTTTTTAAAAAACCATTTTCAATACCAAGACACAGAGTGAGAGCCAGCTTTAGTGCAATATGATAAGTAAACTGTGTAAACGGTTTCAGGATGACAGATTCTGATGGGAAAAGTCAGAGCATTCTCGATAGGGCTGGCAGCAGAGCCAGATAAGAAGGTAGAGCAGAGGTTTACTGGGGAAGAGATAAAGAGGAGGGAGCTATCAATACATGTTAGGGAAACACCTCCATCAGTTGGATTCACGTCAGGGTTTACAGAGCTGGTATTTTCTATCAGGTGCCCTGCTAGATGTTAGTAATAATAACCTGACCTTGACCTGCTCTCCAGGTGTTCAAGTGAAGAGAACTAATGACAGTACAAGTGAGCTTGTGGCGAGTACCATAATAAAAAGGCATGAGAATTTTGCATTTTAACAAAAGGTGAATAAAAGTGGACAAGATAAATAGAGGCTGTGGAGATGTGGGGGTGGGAAGTGTTTTGGCCTCAGAGCACTTGGCATATATAATTTAGAACCTGGGAAGAGCATGGCTAGCAGTATTTGGCCCTCTTCTGAGTCCTATAAGAACTTTCTAGTTTGCTACCCAATGCCAATAAACAATTTGGCTTGCAATAAACACCAGCTGTCCTATTAAAATTCCTCTTTTGCTTTGATTCCTTGTTGTGTCTTGGTTGCCAAGAGTTGGTGATGGTTTAGTAATAAGATTCTTAAATGTTTGAATGCTTTGAATGCTGTTTAATTTTAATATGATTGATGAAAATAAAAGTCAGCAACTCTCCCCCTGTACTTAGTTGATTAATTGATTGGGGCTTATTGCACTAAGTTGCCAATAGAGGCAGTTGTTTGAAAGCCCAGCTGACCTCTGGAAACTTTTAGAAATAGATGAAGATTTGCAGTTTCATCCCTATTACTTGGGAGTCTTAAGAAGTTTCTGGATTCTCAAAGTCTTTCAAGTTCAGGTACTCCATTTATCTGTGAAAAAATTATTTTTTCATTTATGTCCAGTCTTTCTTACTATATCTGTTAAGAAGGTAGCTGGCTATGAGCAGGGAAAGATATGGTTAGGCGATTTTGGATTGTTTTGGGTCAGGCTGACCTGGGCTATTACGGGAATGAGGCTGATTAAGACTTTGCTGTGGGTTGTTATCAAGATATTGCAGGTGGGTTGTTTTGAGAACAGAGCTAGTTATAACCCTGGGAAATTCCAAGAAGCACCTGACATTCCTAAAAGTTGTATATAAACCCCCAGCCTATGCGTTCCACAGCGTGTGCAGTCACTAGGACAGAGCCTGGCTTGCTGGGTAAGTTATTAATATATTTTCTTATTGCTAAAAATGCTTGTTATTTTCAATTATTTCAGAGAGGACCTTGAGCCACTCTATCTAACACAACTAGTATAGTTTTATTAATGAGATATTTCCTTCATCTCCTTCTCAAAACCTATCTTTTACTTGATTAATTTTAAGTTAACTTTTTCTCATTTTAAAAACTTGACAGGGTGGCTGGGTAAGGTGGTAGTTCATGCCTGTAATCCTAACACTCTGGGAGGCCGAGGCGTAGTGCATCCCCTGAACTCAGGAGTTCAAGACCAGCATGACTAACAGTGAGACCCCTTGCTCTACTAACAATAGAAAAAAAACTAGCTAGGCATTGTGGTGGGCACCTGTCATCCAAGCTACTCAGGAGGCTTATGCAGGAGGATTGCTTGAGGCCAGGAATTTGAGGTTGCTGTGAGCAATGACATTACAGCCCTTTACCCAAGGCAACAGAATGAGACTGTTTCAAAAAAATAAAACTACAATAGCATGATGACTGTTATTGTTTTTATTTCAAGATTGCATAATTACGTTACATACCATCGTTTAAGGGCTGGGAATCTCAGTCATAGTGAGAGAAAAGCCTTCTGCAAGTTCTCTCTTGTCAGGGTTTCTTACTCTAGACAGCAAACTGGTGGCTAGATACGTGCCACACAGTTTTTGTTTGGTTTAGGTCTCAGAGGTTTGTGATTTTTAAAACATTAGTTGCTAGCATATATAAAACTCGAAAATGACACGTTAAACTGTAAATTTTTGGTTTCTTGTAATGAGTCAGCTCTGAGTTTTTGTCCCACCCTGTCTTTCAGCAAAGTTGGCTATTGCTGAGTGACAGTGGCTTCCTTTTCATGGGGTCACGTCCTTTCACCGTGCAATGAAGTTCTGCTTATATTCTCAACATTCTTGATGCTCGTAGGCGTATGTATTTGGAAATGCTTGTCTAGTTAATCTATATAGGCTTTACCCAAATTTAGGGAGCAAGTAAAAAGACTGAAGAAAATATTCTGTCTCTTTGACATGAAACTAAAATTTTAAACATCTATCAGCTTCTTAATATGAAAAAAAGACTTGGGTTTAATAAGCTGGCAACATTTTTGAAAATCAGATAGGTCTTTATATTACTATGGTGAAAATGAACCTTTATATACAAACTAAGCGGGTTGTCCGTTGAGAATGATTATCAGAGTATGTAGATATATTTAGAAGTCTATTAAAAATTGAGTCCTTAGTAATGAAAGATATTGAGAAAATTATCTTTAAAAAGCTTCTAATAATTCACTCTAATAAAAACTTGTGGAAATCTAAATGTTGGAAGTAGCATTTGGCAAAATTAGAATCCGTCAAAATGAAAGGCATTTGCATATAATTAAGAATTGAGGTAGAAAGGCCAGTATAGCTAAAAAATGCGAGGCCTGAAAAATAAGGGCTTCAGTAAGATTACCAAAAAATATAATCTAACCTGTTACAAATTTAGTTGCGCTAACTTGTACTTTTTGTTAAAGGGGTGTAAATATATTTGTGTCATTTCATAAAGGTGATTTTTACTTCTTGGCAAGCAGATGAACTTAACTGTAACTGAATTGTTTTCTTGTCTCATTGAGCAATAACTTGAAACAAGTAAAGCAGATAAAAATATTGTGATAAATAGTGCTATAGATAGTTTGAGGGTATATGACTAGATTTTAGTAAAAGATAAAGTGGCATTTGAATATGCTCAATAAAAGTTGTTTGCCAATCTTCACCGATAATTATAATTCCTAATCCCAGAAACAAAGGATTGGGCTTTCTCATTTAAAATTTGTCTTTGTGTGTTTGCACTAAGGTTTCCCCCCAAGGTTTTCCGTGTTCTTTTCATGCAGGGAGATATTTCTTTGAGGGGTGGGTATGTGTGTGTGCAGGGGGAGGGGAGTGGTTCATGGAAGATTTCTATTTCCTATAACGGTTTTACTGCTCTGTACTTTTTTGTGTAAGTATGTATTTTCAGCTTTGGTTTTGAAAGCCTGGTAACATTGTTAGAGCAATTTTTTTTTTTTTTATAGGCAGAGTGACTTGCCCTAGGCTAGAAACTCAATGACCCCATTCAAAATCTACTCTTCTGCTCTTTTGTTTTTTAGCTGGAAGCTTTTCTCTAGATCTCTAAGCCTCCCCTCAAACTGTTAATTTTTTGATAGGCAATAGATTTGAACATGGAGTTTTGAAGCCAGGAATTGAGATTGTTTGTACCTCCCTTTCTGAGGTTATTAGTTTCATTTAGACCACTTTAGAAAGAGACAGAAATTTAGCTTCTGGTAGTGAGGTTTTTTTGTTTTGTGTTTCTTTGTTTTCACCCAATTTCTAGCAATTTCTGCTGCAGAACCAGTAAAAGCTATAGAAACGCAGGTGTTCTAACTTCAGAAGCAGCAAGGGCTATCTGCTCACCATTTAACCTGAGGGTTCTTTCCAAGGGGTCCAGGGACATTTCAGGGATTCGCCTTCTTGAGCCTGGGATTTGATAATCAAAAGAAACCTTAGAGTTCATTTTTTTTCTAGTATTCCTTCTTGATTGTTCCATAGTTATTCATTTTCTCCTATCTCTTCTCATAACCTGTTCATTTTGTATAAAAATTTTTGGGTATTTTTCACATTTGTTAAAAATATCTTGGATTTTTCAAACACATTTGAAACTTACATTAACATCATGAAAGTGTTTTTACTATGACTAAAAGCTCTACAGAGCTTAGAGATACATGGCTGGCCTTTTATTAAATTATGTATAATTTATACTTCTCAATATAAGCAATAGTCACGGTGGAAATATACAGAACTTTCAAAAACTTAAGTAACTATGTATTTTTGCATTTTGCTGTTTAAAAATAAAAAATTTACAAAAAATTTCCTATATATAGATTCCTCAAAATATTTTGAAAAGCTAAATCAAATTATATTGAAGAAACATAATTTGATTAACCACCTCTTATTAGTCACTTATTTCCTTTGTTTTCCTATTACAAATAATTCTGAGACAACTTTACCTCATATTTCCTGTGCCCTTTTAATTATTTCTTAGAAGAAATTGCTACAAGATGAGTGACTGAAACTGCTGTTTTCATTTTTTCAATGAATGACTTCTTGGTAGTCTCCTATTCAAAATATTTTTGGGGGGCGGTGTCTGTGGCTCAAAGGAGTAAGACACTAGCCCCATATACTGGAGGTGGTGAGTTTAAACCCAGCACTGGCCAAAAACACAAAAATCTGCAAAAAGTACTTTTTTTCTTTACAATTTGGAAATTTAAACAGCAACATCCTTCCCCACCCCCCATTCTTTTCTTAGGCTGTTTTATATATGACCATAAGCTCTGTTGACAAGTCACTAATTTTCCACTCAAGTTTCTTTTCTTCTTAACTTTGGATGTCTCACAGGCATCTTGGTACTTGATCTCCTTTTTATCTTCCCAACCTGTTGTTCTAGGGTTTGCTCCATCAGTACACAATATAGTCATTTACCTACTTGCCCAGGTGGTCAGTTGCTCCTCTAGGAATCTGTTGATAGCAGGTACTTCCCATCAAGTTCTATGAAGTCCGTATTAAACATACTTCTCAAGTTCATCTCCTACTTCCAGCTCAATATCTCATACTATTACTATTTTAATAGTGTCAAAGATTAAAACCGAAGGAGATTTTTATTAGGCCTTTGAAATAAAACAAATTGTTCTAATGATGTCAACTAGCCACTCGAGAAAGAAGGATGGGAAAGTGGAAGAGCTAAAGGGGAAAGATCTGTGTCTGATATCACAGGTGTACGAGGGAGTCATCTACTTGTCTTATGGAAGTCATGAGAGGCAGTGGTCAGAAATTACATCTAAATTACATGGGAAAGGGTTGTTCTTTGTTTTTTTTTTCCCTAGAATACAAAGGTTTTGTCACCATTTTCCATGAAGTACAGGGCCTGGGCAAAGCTCAGTATTATTGATAGGCTTCTAGTTGATCTTCCTGAAGCTCCTCCTGCCCCATCTAATTAGTTTTCTACACAGCAGCCAAGGGGATCACTTAAAATTACAAACCAATCAAGTTATTCTCTTGCTTAAAACTCAATGACTTCATATTTATTCCCAGACACAAAAATCCTTCCATATGCCCTACAAGAACATTGCTACTATTTTTTTGTTGTTGTCACAGTTGTCTTCTGCCTTGACGTTGCCAAATTTTTTCTCCCTTCTCCTTCTTCCAGGTGCCTTCATCTCTTGTTTCTTTTGTATGGATTATCTTTCTTCTTCCACACTTTGTCTACTTTCATCTATCCTCCGGTGGTAAACTTAGCTTTCATTTCTCTGAACCCATCTTTATTACTCTGGAGTAAAGATTCTCATCATGTGAGCAACCTGTACATTTCCACTATAGCACTTAAACCACAAGTAATTGTATAGCTATTTGTAAAACAGTTTCATGCTTTTATTTTCCATACCAGATTTTAAGCTTTTTGGTTGTATGACTTATTCTCTCTCCAGTCCATAACACGGTCTCCAAATTTATGAGTGCTCAGCAATTTCATCTTAAACAAGTGAAATAATTTATACCATTCAATGGCTTCTTAGAAATGCTATAACTTAAATTTCTGCTAACCATTTAAAGATGTTCTGGCCTTCCTGCAAATTCACCAAATTAGAAGGTGAAAGGTGGTTTTGTTTTAATTTATAGGTTTTATTACATAGAAAATTTTCCTTTTGAGTTCATTGACTCAGTTACTTTGTGAACTGACACATTTTTGATTGAAATATTTGCATTTGCATCAATTTTATGTACATGTTAAGAGTACCAGTCCTTTGTTAATATGTGGCAATGGCTCTGCCCTTTGTCTAACTCGAGTCAGGCTTCTTTGAGTCCTTTTCCTGATTTTTTTTTTTCCCCCCCTGACTTTAGGCCCTGTTCTTAGTCCAGCAGCTATGCTCACATGGTCCAGTTTAAGCATAAATTGTGATTTATGCTTATGCTTAGTATGCTTATTTTATGCCCATCTTTAGATACCTGATACAATTTCTTATCTACTCACCCTAAATGTCTTGTCACCCTGGTCTGCCTTCAGTAATACTCCTTCAAATTGATTTAAGCAGACTCTTATCTCTCATATTTCTCCAGTACTTTTCCATCTGCTGACCTCACCCTGCTCCTTACGTATGAATCTCCCCTTGTCCTTGTTGCATTTGGAGTTGAGCCTAATCTCTTCTTTCTCCCATGAAACTCTATTGCAGTAGCAACCCACCTTGAATAGAGTTTATCTTACCAGTTTGAAACAAATGTCAAGGATAATTTTCTTTATTAAATTATAGCTGTTTTACCGATTTTTTTCCCATCTTTCTTTTAATTTTTGTTTGATACTGTTCTGATATCCATAAAGTTTTAATTCAGAGAGTGGTGTTTGGTTTCATCTTCTAGTTCCTTGAGGTGTCATTATATCGTCAATTTGTGATCATTCTGTCTTTTTGATGTAGGCATTTAAAGCTGTGGGTTTTCCCTTTAGGACTGGTTCTATTGAACCTGATAGTTTGTTAGCTTGTGTCCCCTTTGTCATTCTGTTCAGGAATCTTTCGGTTTCCATATTAATTTCATTGTTGACCCAATAATTATCCATCAGAAGTTTAATTTCCATGAATTTGTGTAGAGTTGGGTGTTTCTCCTAGAATTCTAGTTTTATTTCACTATTTTCTGAGAGGGTAGACGGCATGATTTTTTTTGTTGTTGAGACATGTTTTGTGGCCTAAGATATGATTGGTCTTAGAGAACATTCCATGTACTGATAAACAATATATATTCAGTATTTTTAGGGTATAATGTTCTGTAAATGTCTGTTAGGCCCATTTGTTCTAGAGTTCCATTTAAGTTTAGTATTTATTTGTTTTCTGCTTTGATCTTTCCTCTGTTAGTGGGGTATTAAAGTCCCTGACAATTACCATGCTTCTATTTATCTCTCTTCTTAGATCCTGTAGGGTTTGCTTATGAATTTCAGTGCTACTGTGTTAGGTGCATAAATATTTAAGATTGTTTTCTTATTGAATTGTTCCCTTTATCAATATATAATGACTGTCTTTGTCTTTCTTTACTATTGTTGATTCAAAGTGAATTTTATCTAATGTCAGAATGGTTATACTTTTGGTTTCCATTTGGTGAAATATTTTTGTCCATCTCTTCATCTTGAGTCTATGAGTACATGAGTCCATGTGGATTGGATGTATTTCCTGAAGGTGGCAGATATTTTGTTTTTTTTTCAACCATTCAGTCAGGCTACATCTCTTGAATGGGGCATTCAGATTATTCACATTGATAGAATTTATATGTGGAATACTGTTCTGTTCATCTGTTGGGTAATGCTTTGTTGCTTTATTTTATTTCATGTGCTATTGTCTTATCTGAGCTTAGCACCTTAGTTTTTTGGGTGGTTTTACTTGGGTGGGTATCTATTGTGCTGATCCATGTATAATATGGTTCTGAGTATTTCCTGCAGGACATATCTGATCTTGACATATTCCCCAGTGTTTGCTTGTCTGGAAAGATTTCAATTATCCATGTATGAAACTTAGTTTTACATGATACAAAATTGTAGGTTGGCATTTGTTGTGCTTAATAAGACTTAAGATGGAGCCACTCCTTTCTGGCTTGGAAGGTCTCAGTTGAGAAGGCTGAATTTTCCTTTGTAAATTATTTGATATTTTCACCTCATGGCTCAAAGGATTTCCTCCTCTGTGTTGGCTTTGCCCAGTCTGATGACTATGTCTTGGTAATTGCCTCATTGCAACGAATCTCCTTTGTGTTTGCTGAGCTTCTTGTACTTGGATATGTAAGTCTCTAGCAAGACCAGGAAAATTTTTTTTCAATTTTTCCCTAGATTTTCTAGCAGACATGTTTTCTGCTTTACCCTCAGGGGTTCCTGTAATTCTTATATTTAACCAATTTACATAAATATTTCTTTTAGGCTTTGCTCATTCCTCTTAATTCTGTTCTTTTTGACTTAATTTAAAAAAGTTGTCTTCAAGCTCTGACATTCTTCGGCCTGATCTAGTCTATTCTTTAAAGTTTCCACTGTGTTCTGGATTTTCTCAAATTGATTTTTTTTATTTCCAGACGTTCATTTTTTATATGTTGATGTCTTCAGTGAATTTTTTATTCATTTCTGAAGTTTTTCTGTTTTTTTGAGTTTTATGTTTTCTCTTTTGTTAAACTTCCTTACAATCCATATTGAATTCTTTGTCATTTCAATATATTTACTGGTCACTATCCATTACTAGAATGCTGGTTTCCTTTTGAGGATGTGCTTTTGCTGTTTTTTTTTTTTTTTTTTTTTTTTTTCCCCAGTGTTCTTTTGCTGATACCTTCTCCAGTGGAAGCTGTCACTTATTTTTGACTTTCTTTTATTTAAATGGGGCTTTATTTTCTTCCCCCCCTCACTCATAAGGGAGTGTCGGTAGCATGTGTTGGGCAAGAAACTTTGGCTTTGCTTGTGGGTGCTTTGGTTCCAGATTTCCTTAGCCTGGTGGTTTTCTCAGTTGCTGGTTGTTTGTAGCCCATAGCAGTGGTGAGCTATGTGTATGGGCAAATCCCCTGTGTCTCTTTGGAAGATGGATTTCTTTGATCTTTGTTTCAATTCTCATTCTATCAGTGATTTATTTTACATTTTTACCTTTGTTTTTATGCTTAAGAGGTTTCATCTTATGGATTATTCACTTTTTTTCTCTCCTTGGATTAAATTTAAAATATATATACATATTTTTCACTCTTTTTATTGCATAGATTTTATTTTGGTAAGTATGAGGTAAGTTTATAATTTTACTATTTTACTTACATACATGTATTTAATAACGTATATTTTATCAAATGTTAAATACTGAAAATAGTAAAGACAAAGCTAATGTTTATTTTAACATTTAAATTAAAATAGTTGAAACTCTTTTCTCTCATGAGTTAAAGATTATCTTGGTTTACTCTTAAATATTACTTTTCCTTTTATCACCCAAGTTGCCTTCCATAGTTGTCTTTGACTGTGGGGGATGGGTGTGTATGTGTACGAGAGAGGAAGAAAGAGATAAGAGGGTCAGTCTTCTCTTTTACCTTGTTCCGTCTGTCTTAGGTCCCTAATAATTTACTATCAGCCACTGCTGATATGGTATGAATCCACATTTCCAACTTTTCCACGTGGCATACACTAATTTTCCATAGCCAGAAGTAATAATTATCTTTATTGAGCAATCCACCATGATGGTGAAAGCAATTTTGTGTCACTTTTTTATTCTAACATCAAATTTCTTGAAGTTGATCAAATAGATAAACAGACTAGAGAATTCAGTTTGCTTGCACTAATTAATGCAGCTTGTGGAGAGCGGGTCAGATATTGAAATTTGGCTTTTAAAAATTCTAAGTCCAATATTACATGTGACTTAAGATAGAACCATATAATAATGTCCTGCTTTATTTTTGTTGCTGTTATTGGTATATTTTGAAATGAGATCCCTACATTTTAAGTCCTGTTAGTTTTGTATATTGAAACATTTACTTTTTATCTTATTTTTATACTAGCTTGAGATTGGGAACACTAGTGAAACTCACAGCAATGCATACAAAATTACTCTGACTCCAAAGTTGACTCAATACTTTCCAAATTTATTTCCCTTCTCAGCATTATCAGAAAATCAAAAGGCTATCAGAATTTACTGAGAGTTACGTGACTCACATCTGTTATAGCAAGACGATAAAACTGGACGTTTAAGCTCTGAGCTCCATACTTCAAACTGAATATAGACTTTTAAAAAGTGAAATTAGTCTTTTCAATGAAAGAAATGATTCCATATTTCTAGTAATGCTACTATTTTCTACACTTTAATATCTTTTTTTGCTTCAAAATTCTTGAATGGTAATCTTCATTTTTCTATAGCTAGTAGGTTTTTTAATCTGGAGTTCCACTTCAATGGCTGTTCTGAGTATTGGCAAAAGTTATAAAGAATTCGTATTTTATTCTTGACTGACTGCTGCTTGAGAAATTGAATGGCACAAATGTTGAAAGATGAGCTTGCTGTAGACATAATGAAGCAAGCAAAATGAAATCTCCCAAGGATAAAACTGTAATATTCTTTGTTTTATCTTTTAGGTACAAGCTTGTGCCACATCTGACTTTCTTGCCATGGGCAAAAATGAGCCAGGTTGAAGGATGAGAATTTTATGAAAAAAAAAAAAAATCATTGTCTCCAAAAACTCAAGTGTCAGTTGGTGGGAGTGAAATGAAACACACTTCAGGCCACAGGCATTGCTGTCTCTGAATTTTTAAGAATTATGTTTTATTTAAATATCCTTTCATTGTTAATGTATTTTGGGAATACATTTACTTTTGTATTTAGAAGGATGGTTACTCATAATTTAGCATAGTTTGTAGGGATGAGATCTAAAACCTGGTTTTAATAACAAGACTTCAGGAAACATGTATAGCAAACTGGAGAGAAATGATTCAAATCTAGGAGATTAAACTCTAAATATGGATTGTTCTAAGTTTTAAAAAAAACATAGCAATTCTTTTATTTTCATTTCCATGGCAACACACTAAAAGCATATATACAAAGTCTCTAACTAGAAAATGTTTGTCTTAAGAGTTCTTTCTATAGGCAACTTAAAAGATATTTTGCTCATTACTAGAATACTTATTGTAGAAATCCTGTAAAATTTTGAAAAATGAAGATGGTACAGGACAAGTGGCATCCCAGCCAGCTCATGGAGCTGGGGGCGTGGACCAGCCGCCTTCGCCTTGGTGTAGTGGTAGTGAGCAGTGGAACCAGTGGCCTGGAGGGTGGGCAGGGGGGCCCCATTTCCTAGGTCTGGGAATGAAAGGGATTGTAACCATTCACTTGTGACCCAGACAGGACCCGGACATGTCCCAGACAGGATGCCTCAGACACCCTAAATGTAACTACTAAGGGCCCCATACAACTATATATACCCCTAGACAAAGACACAGAGAGAACACTTTTCTCTCCTGACTTGGGTTTTCTCTCTCTGCCAGGAACTCTGGTGCTTCTGTATTCTCTTCTGTAAATAAATCCTGTCTTACCACTGATCTGTGGTCCGTGGACTCATTCTTCAAATCACTGAGACCAAGAATCTACTGAAGAGTGAAGTTCTGCTATCAAAGAGAGTTAGCGTAGAAAATAAGCCATAATTTTATTACTCAGAGGTAAACATTTATTATGGTTTTTTTTCTTTCTTTGTATAGATATACTGTTAAAACATTTGAAAGAACTCTAAAATTCTAATTTTTTTCTTCTCCTTAGTGAAATAAATGTCTGTTTTTTTATGATGACCAACATTCCTCTATAACAAAAAGTATACTCAAACCAAGGCCAAGCCATTAATGTTATACAAAATCACAGAATCTTGGAAAACAACCGTAGGTAAGAAATTGTTTATGGTGTTTGGTTTTAGTTGCTCTATGGATCATTGTATGTGTAGGTGCTCAAATGTTTAATAATTGTTACATTTCAATGTTAAAGTAAAAGTAGGATAACAAAATGAAGTTCATTATTTTTCCCTCTTTTTTTTTCCCATTTGTTATTTTGGGTCCTCTAAGAGGCGTATATATATATATATATATATGCATGGGATTAGATTGCAAGAAGTTCATTAGAGGAAACACCTAAGCACAGGGATAATGGGGATAAGCAGGAGGGGGCTGGAGAGCTGTGAGATTGAAGATCTGACCTCTAAAAGAGGGAAGGAAAGAGCACCAGACTGATCCTCAAACTGCAGTGTGGTTAAGTTTCAGCAAGAACTCCTTGAGCCATAGTTACCTACCAGAGGAGCCCTGCGCCTTGTAGGAAGGTGTTTGTCTTCGCAATCCTGCTGGAGTCCCCAACTGAGAGCAGCCAGGGGAAGCACATCCTTGGTATTAAGGCAGTGATGGTTAGAGAACGTCTGGGGCCTTTAGTTAATCCCACTCACTGCCATGGAGATCTCAGTGGTGAATTCTCATAGACACTATATTCCAACTTTGCTTTGCCTGGTTTTTACTGTAAAGATTAAAACCGGTATCACCATCTATTCTTTGAACCTACAAATCTTGGCATCAGAAGTGATATTTCAGGTCTTTTGACTTTTCTCATAAGCAGAAATATATTTGACAGCTAGTTATCTCCCCAACTTTAGTATGTCAGGTCCTCAACACTTCTCCTGACTCTGATAACCACACTTTAACTGTTCTCTCTGCTTCCATTCATGACCTAGGCAATTCACTTGACATCACCAGAAAATTATTTCTAAAACATGATTCACTCTTCTGCTTAAAAACTGTGGTTCTCAGTTGCCTTCAGGACAAATGCAGAATTTCTCAAAGCACAGGGATAATTTTTTTCTTGGTGCAATAAATGTTTGTTTTTATATGAAGGCCAGCAGAAGAATCCCTGTGTCAAACCACAGAATCATGAGGAGGTAAAGCATTGTTTTAAATGCAAGTGAATCAGTAAAAACACCAAGAGTGCAAACTCCGTTTGAGTCTGTCCCACCCCTGGCATATTCTCTTAAGACCACCCTGGATTTCTCACTAATCCCTCAATACAATATGCCCTCCCGTGGGCTTTGGACCAATTTCTTCTGTAAGCCTGAAGTTCCTCTCTCATGTTTTCTGAAGAATCTAAACTTATCCTTCTACAACACAAGTATTAAGAAACATTAATATTTTGTCCTATTAAATTTTTATAGCTATACTAAAATATAAATCACATACCCTAAAAGGTGCATTTGGTTAGGTGGTACTCATTGTGGTCTCGATTTGTTTCCCCAGTGGTTCGTGATGTTAAGCATTGTTTCAAGTAGCTATTGGCCATCTGTATGTCATCTTTGGAGAAATCTTTATTCAAGTCACTTGTCCGTTTGTTTTTATTTTGTTGAATGAGAATCACTTTTCATGGTTCTTTAAAGTAGTAATTCTTGTGGCTTTTTAAATTTTTTTTTTGGACAACAGAATAGGGTGTTTTTCTGATAAAAGAATTCTCGTGCTCCTTCGTAATGGCACTTAGCACAAGCTGTACTTCAGTTAATTATCTTTATTTGAACAATTGAAGGGCAGGAAAAAGTCACATTATGAATTCTCACCTCATAAGTCTTAAGTTCCTGGGAAGGCAGGTAGTGTGACCAAGTCCAAAGGAGGGAATTGGGGGTGTGTGCACATTTGAGAAAAACTCTCAGGTGTTTCAGGTATCTAGTTCTGTGTCATAACCTGCCCTAAAACTTGGTGCTTGTACTGATTCACTTGCATTTAAAATAATGACTTACGTCCTCGTGGTTCTGCAGTTTGGCATCAGGGGTTCTTTGGCTGGTCTTCTCTAGGCTCATTTAGGTAGTTGAATTCAGCAGGCAGCTGCGCTACGCAGGGAGGCTCAGGATGGTTCCACCTATGGCCGTATGTCGAGAGCCTCGATGGGGATGTTGGGAAGGCTGAGAGCACACTCCAACCGGTCATTCATCATTCAGTAATGTAGCCCCCAATTCGCTACATATTCTGTGGCTTACACGAGAATAAAAATGGAAGCTGAATGTTTTCTTACTTTTGAAGTCTAAAACTCAAATAGCACCAAAGTCAAAACAAGTCATAGCGGTCAGCCTGCCTTCAGGTAGTGGGGAAATGTTATTTTGATGAAAGAAAAGCACAGTCTTACTTCTTAAAGGGCCTGGGGACCTAAGGGATTGTTGCTATCATCTTGGGATATAATCTGTCTTGCCAGGTGATTCCAATGTCCCTTTAGGGATAGATATCCCCAATTTGAGAATTACCAGTGCAAAAGCCCAATCACGCCAATGAAATACTGTATTTCTCTTCCTTCTCTGCATTAAGTGCTCTGCGTATGTGTTTGCTCTTTACAGTTTATAGGAATAAGACCTTTCCAAATAGGAATGACTAAAACTATGGCAATAGTTCTATGCATTATGCCAGTCCTGTATCTTTGTATAAGAGAATAGAGATAGCTCCAATTTTGAGTTGGCTGTTATAGGATAATTGTATTTTCTATGGAAGAAAATAGATTGCTCAGGATCCAGTAATGTCAGAGAGCTTTCCTTTTGAGTTGTTTTTACTGATTCACTTGCACCTTGTCACTGATAGGCATGTAGCTACAAAACACATTTATGAGACTGCTGCCTGGCTCAGGTGCAGATTGGCTGAAAAATTGCACAAAGAATATTTATCCATGCAAGATTTTCATTCCTTCCCTTCACTTGATGGGAAGCAGATTAGTGAGGATAAACATCAAAAACCCAGAATCTAATTCCAGTCTTACTGCCAAGTTGTGGTGTAACCTTGGCCTGGTCAGCTATGGTATTTTGTGCTTCAGTGTCCTTATCTGTAAACTTGCTACATATTTCTCAGTATTGTGAAATACAAATAAAATAACCTGTTTGATAACTGGCGGTTGCATTCCTTGCTAGTATAACTGCAAGCGCCCTCAGCAGGGAAACCAGACATAAAGATTCTGTTTATAGAGTTCTTACCCTGAGCTTTGATAATAACCTATAATATCTAAAAGCAATCTCTAGGTAGGTTTGCTATTTGTATGTGGCCTCTACTTACTTTGAAGTCATGGCTGAAATTTACTGTCATGCTTGTTCACACAAGTCAACTTTGTTGCAGGGAGATACATTATTCTACTTTTTGATTTTAGTTGTATAATTCAACTTATAAAAATTTATTTTACTATTTGTCACAAGTCCATTGTGGTGTTTATCTTGTGTGCGTATCTAGTTTCTCAGCTTGATTGGCTTTTGAGGGCAGAAACTGGGCCCTTATGTTATTTTGATCACCTGTACCTGCCTCTTTTCTTAAAATTTGATTAAGATCAATAACTTAGCATAAATGTGGCACAGTTCTCCTAATGCTATGGAAATGTAAGTTGAAGTTGAGTAATGGCATGTGGAATGAGATGAGAATATGTGAAATCCCCTGGGGCTAATTTCATTATCAAATTCAGAGTCTAATTACTAGTCTACTTATATTTAAAGACCTGTATTTTTCCAGCATAATCATAAGTGGCATTTTACTCACTAGTTTTTAAGGGAAGAAAATTGTGAGAAATTCAAAGCTTATAGAATCCCAAAGAAAATGACACAAATTTTTCATGCCTGGGCTTGCATAATTGCCAGGCATTTTAGTAAGGAAAGAAATATTGTTGTAGCTCTTCTAATAAATAGGCATGGATGTGTGCATATGTGTGAATGCTTGTATGCCAGGGGGATGATGGAGGACTTCACTGGATTGATTCTAGGATCTGTCTACTTTTCTTTGAGGAAAATGAGGGAGAAGAGGTGAGTTGGCAAGAGTATCCAAAAGGAAAGAGACACGTTTTAGTAAGAAGTCACTAGATTATAGGTAGGGGTCGTATATCCAACGATCACGAGTTGTATGCTCTGTCATTTCAGTTCTATTTTTATTTAGGAAAAGTCATTGCCTTAGCTAAGACAACACAGCTATTCTTTCCTTCTTTTAGCCTCTTTTGTTTGTTTTAGATTTTCTTGAACTTTATTCAGCAAAGAATCTTCCCCAAATGACTCAAACATAACTACATATGTTCTCTATGGGTGTGTGTGTATACACATATGGGTACTATGTTAGCAATTTAGAGTATTTCCTGAGCTTCCTCTCCCCTTTACAATTTTAACTAAAGTTCAGAGAAATAGCTAGAGCAGTTTTAAAAACCTGTCTCCAGTAACAGCAGCTGAGGCTAAGAGGTAGTATTCTATTCACTTTTTTAAAATTATGCCACTTTTTGCCTTTGCCTCCTGACTCAAGCGCAGTGTTCAAACCCCTAATTCTTGAGCTTACCACTCAAAACCTCCTTGTAGCTACAGTCACCTGACAAGGTGAGTCAGCAGTGTTGAGACCCTGTAGTCCCAGCTACTCAGGAGGCTAAGACAAAAGAATCACCTGAGCCCCAGAGTTTGAGTTTGCTGTGAGCTAAGATGCCACAGCACTCTACCAAGGGTGATCAACGGAGATTCTGCCTCAAACAAAACACAAACAAGGTGAGTCAGCAGTCTGCAGCAGCATCACCTCCAATGACCAAACTGTTTCTCAGCCTCAAAAAGGACACTAAATACGGATCAAAAATGTTTTCACATAGTAAATGAGAAAATCTCATGTTATGTCAATCGGGTTGATAAAAATATCTCAGATTGTATGTGAAGCCTGCACACTGTACCCCATGACTGAATTAATGTACACAGCTGTGATTCAATTAAAAAAAAAAGACACAGCCTAGAAGCAGTGAGCATTGTGATGGGCAGAGGGGACCCAGCCTGAGAACAGCCTGGAAGTAAAAGCAGGACACAGACACTGGAGGGTGGGGGCAAAATCAGAGGCAGAGTAGAGGAGAATATCTGTTTCTTTGCCCCATGCTTGTTAGCAGTCCAATGGAAGGAGAAAATGGATGTGGTCCACAGCAAGCCAGACAGCGTGTATACTGAGGGACGGCATGGATCTCTCTATCAGGGACTCCTCTCTCCGGGTGCCAAATCAGAGCAAAGCAGATGGCAGAGTGAGGAGTGAGGAGTCATCTTCAAGGTCATCACCAGATGTAGAGGCAGCTTCCGACAAGCTGAGGCAGGATGGGGTATATGTCATCTCCCCAGGGAGATGTTTGGTCTGTTTGGTCTTAGCATAGTGATGAGAGAGGCATCTGTGTCTGCGGCCACATCCTTCAACATGTCTGGGACACTTGTTTTTCTTCCATGTCTTCAGGAATCTCAATTTCGTATCCTTCATGAACTAATTCCAGCCCAATGTCAAGTTTCTCCCCAGTGCTAATGTCATATAAGTAGATCTTGGGCCACATTGAGACCCCACTGTGGACATGACTGGAGATCTTGGCCACAAGGGGCTTCCAGTCAGCACAGTGAGTGAGTCTGTCAAATTCATACAGCACTTCCTCTTCCCACTGTTCCCCCGATGGGGGATCCACGCCAGACTGCACTCTACTGCTGGAAACGGAAGGCTCAGGAAGTCGTTCCTGAGAGCCCTGGGGTCTTTTAGTGGAGCATCTTCATTATCTCCAAAGTCAACATAGTGGAGGTTATAGTTCCCATTTTCCAAGGTGCCAATGATCTGGGCTCAATACTAGGAACCATTTTAAGTCAAATCTTCAGGCAGGCTATTTTCATAGTGCTGGGTCAAGTCCTTGACAAGCTTCTCCAACTGCAGGCTGTGGGAGCCAATGATCTGAATCCAGAAGTGGTTAGGGTGTTCCAATGCAGAGACAGACTTCTAGGTACTCATCAGCATGGAAACTGAAGTCAGGGCTGGGCATTTCATACGTGGATGTCTCTGGAATGGCCTGGCCACCAGACTTCTGAGTGCTGTCAGCATTAGTTTTTTCCCAGGAACTTTCTTTTGGCCCCACAGCAGCCATGTCACCACCTCTTGTGGGGAGTAACTGCCCAGGGAGCAGACTGCCCCATCCTAGAACTTGTGTTTCTTCCCTACTGCTCAGCTCCATCTAGCTCTGTCATTTCCTCTCTTCTCACACTGATTGGTTGCTTGCATTGGACTCTGGTTTCTGCAGAATGTGCAATTCTCTTCTGAAGCTCTTCATCTTCTGAAACTTTCTCCAGTATCAAATGCTTGGCTGCTGCCACTTCTGTGTTCCTGAGATTTTTATCAGTCTTGATAGTAGTACTACCCCCTCTGATTCTTTGTCACAGGTAATTTTGGTTCCAGAGGCTTTACAGATAGGAAGAGGCGGTGAGATGATACATTCTGATTCTGCCCACCAATCTCTGGGGAACTGACAGCTGCTCAGACACTGGGGTGTTCTGTCAAGATCTGATGGATCGCTGCTTTGGCCTTGCACAACTGAACAGGAAAACCACTGATAAGCAGCACTCACTCATCGCCTGCATCCTGTGTCTGCAGCAATATAAGCACCTGTCTGTTTCCGCAGCTGTTTAATACTGGCTCCTTGCTGGCCAATGATGAGCTTCACAGCCTCCTGGGGAACTCGCATCTCTATTTCAATGTCATCCTCCCCAAGAAACGTCAACTGCTCTTCTCTGTTCTCCCTGTACCTGCGTTATAGCATGTGGGCGGCTGTTGCACTGGCTGGGATCCTGAGGCCCAGGGCTATTTTCTGAATAGTGGAGCTTGTCCAAGAATTTTGTTCATTGGACATTTCCGCTTATTCCGACGTATGTTTGCAACTGCCACCTCTTACCTCTTTGGATGAACTAGTTTTGAAATGGCAGTCTTTGGCACCTATAATTAATCATGAGATGTGGTAATTTGATTTTATAGAAAGATGTCATAAGAATGAGATAATAGACATGAAAACACAAACTTGAAAGGAGAAAGCTATTTAGGTAGTAGTTCTTTATTCATCTGAGTAATGCACTTTTCTTGGTTTTAAACTTTACAAATGTGCATGATTGGATGAGATAGGGCACATTCAGGGTGGTATGGCCGTAGACTCAAATGTGCATGACTAAGTGCAGCTTTGTTAGATAATTCTTTTAGAGAAGAAAAGTTTGAACTTAATCTTAAATATTAACTAATGCTCACAACAAAGTCAAGTTCATAGTAGGAATTAATCTTGTATGAGATAGCAAGAATATGTGGGAGAATGTGTTTCATTAGACCATCACTGAAGTGAAACTCAGACTGAGACACTAGCAGATTGTCCCCATATTAGCACAAAAATATTGATCGGTGTAATAAGACCTGCGTCACTTGCTGTTTAGTTTTAGGGAAGTTATTCTGCTCTTCTGGACCTCAGTTTATTCAGCTGTAAATACATCTGTTGTGACTTGAATGCTTGTGTCCCCCCGAAAGTCATGTTGAAATTTAATCTTCAATGAGGCAGTATTGAGAGGGTGGGGTCTTTGAAGGGAGATTGGCTCATGCTGGCTCTGCCTCCATGAATAAATGAATTCATTCCTGGGTCACTAGATTAACAGGTCATCATGGGAGTGGAACCTGGTGGCTTTATAAGAAAGACGCTCAGTCCCTCACCATCTGAGCCCTCTCCTGCCTTAGGACTCTGAAGAGACATCCCACCAACCAGAAGTCCCTCACCAGATATAGTCCCTTGACCTTGGACTTCTCAACCTCTAACTATAACAAATTTATTTATAAACTACCTAGTTTCAAGTACTGTTACAAGTAACAGAAAGCAGACCAGGCCACTATTCTGTCTGTACTCAAGCGACACATTTAACACATTTGGCCTCGTGTAGTAGCAACTCAGCTGTGGGCTTTGAGGACTTCTTGCTCTGGGTCCCACACTGATGGCTGGAAGCACTTTTGTAGGATGAGAAGAAAAGTACCTAAGCTATTCCCAAAAGGGGGTGACATTTAAACCAGGAAAACCTTTTCAGAATCCAGTTTTCTCCCTAGGAGCTCGCCCAGAGAGCAGTATTTCCTATAAACATTTGATTGTGAAGTTTCCTTAAGGAAAGCATTTCAAGGAGGGGGAAAAAATTAAGGATTCTGTTTTGGTCCTACTGAATACATATTAAAATTTATCCATTTTCATTCTGCCTCTATCCTGTGACTTTAGTTCCTTCAAAGCAGTAAAGATAAGATGTCAGAAGCCTGCTTTGCAAAACTCGAGGTTAACCTTTCTCTCTTGTGTTGTAACTGCTTCAATCTCTGTTAAGAATACTTTTTTTCCAGAAAGACAAATAGATCTAATTCAAGATATAAAGGGCTGATTTCTGATGGAAAATTGCCGTTTGATGGCTGAATTTTCCATTTAGAGGGCATAACTTGTTTCAATCACTTATATCTGTGTAGTCTTTGAAACACCAAAATCTGATAATATCCTAAGAGGGAATATTACATCGTTTGGCAGAATGATCTATATTATGATATATGGAATATGAATAAATATTTTTTTGTTTCTAAAATAAAATTTTTCATGTATTCCCAGAAAGATAGTTCTCCTTCCTCAATCCTTCATCCCTTATTTGTCTTTTACTGTGGTAACATTTCTGCAAATTTAATAAAGTTGCATCCATTCCCTAAACAGAACGTAAAAGACCAGTACAAGAAATCTATGGCTCTGCTTTTTATTTCATCACTCATTAGCTTTAACTTGTCTTTATCCCTCCTTGGATTCCAACAAAAGGGTGGGCTTCATAGGGCAGCAGAGCATGGAATTTATATACGTTGGGTTTGTGTGAGAGGAGCTAGAGCTTACTGTGCTTAAATTCAGCCAAACATCAAACCAACCTGAGTCCTTATTCATCTCTACTCATGTTTTTCCCTCAGTATATATATTAGTATATATATTTTTTGAGACAGTCTCATTGTGTCACCGTTGGTAAAGTGCCAGGATATCACAGCTCACAGCAACCTCAAACTCTTGGGCTTACGCGATTCTCTTGCCTCAGCCTCCCAAGTAGCTTGGACTATAGGTGCCTACCACAATGCCTAGATATTTTGTCATTGTTTAGCTGGCCTAAACCAGGTTTGAACCCACCAGCCTTGGTGTGTGTGGCTGGCGCTGTAACCACCGTGCTATGAGCGCTAAGCCACCCTCTGTATATTACTGACTGGTTCAAATGATTTTTTTTTCAATGTTTACATAAATCTTGGGATATTTATAAGTCTTCATTTTTAGAAAAACAAGCAGGTGGTGCCTGTGGCTCAAAAGAGTGTGGTGCGGACCCCATATACTAGAGGTGGCGGGTTCAGGCCCAGCCCCGGCCAATCACACACATAATTATTTCTATTGGGAAAGATGAAGAGTTATCCATAATGGTAAACCCAATCTTCTCTAACATAAAAAGGGGGCTAATGGGACTGGGGTGTCTTGCAGTGGGGCACAAAGTTAGGGAGCAACAGAGCTGAAATTCGGACCAGGAGGTCTGGCTCCAATACTCTTCCCATGAACCATTCAATCTTAGGGGTTTTCAGTGTCATAGTAATACTGGTTTATTTAATGGGGGAAAATCTGTAACTTAGGGAAAATTATGGTCCGAAGTGAGCTTGGGACAAGCTCCTATATTGGCATTAGAGAAGTAAAACAAAGACTTGACTTTTTCTCTAAAAAAAAATCAGCACTATTACTCATTTAGTATCCATTTAATAAGCCTCAGATATATTCCTAGCATGTTTGAGTCTGTGCTAGGTCTTCAAGACTCAAAAGTAAATAAGGTATTGTCCAAGACCTCAAGGAGCTCATAATTCTGTGCTAACTACCTACCTCACACATTAGGGGTGGAGGAAAAGATATTAGAACTTTGAATATTTATTTCCTGAAAAAATTAATTTTATAAAAAATTTAACATACAGATCAATGTAGCCCATGTAAAAGCAAACATACAAAAACCAAAACGTGTCTATGCAGTGCCTAGCAGACACTAGAAAAGGCAAAATATTAGCATTTTTTGAAACAAATCATCATGAAGGTTAAATACACATCCTAATATTAAACATTGGCATGTAAGGATTAAAATTCCACGTGAACCCCTCTATTTTCTCTGACGTTCAGGATGCCTTGAGGTATTAAATGTCGCTCTTGACATGATAAAATCTTATTTGTTCCATAAAGAAGTACACAGAGAAACTGGCACCATTGTGATTAGATGTAAAATTCTGTTATGGGTTAAAAATGAGTTGAGAGATTAGTAAGGCAAGGAAGAGATAAAAGGTAAGTCACAGTATGAAAAGAAATTAATTGTACAACATTCTTGCCTTTAGCATTGGGACTTGAATGTGAATATTTTCAAAGAACCCTTGACAAGGAGGGGTGAATGGCGTGTTGGTTAATGTACCAGATGATAAATTATTTAGTCAGGGCAAAGATGAGAGTGGATCTTTAAAGACTCCCTGAACATGCTAAATAGATAATTATGGAACATAGTTGATTGAGCAAAATAATAGCAGGTGAAATTTGAAATGGTGTGAAGTAGGCCTAAAGAATATGATGTAAATTACTGATACACATTGTATGCTCCTAATTGATTGTGAAACCCTGAGGGAAATGAACTAACAGGTATTGTGGGTCAGTTACGAGAACAGTTTGCCTGATACATGAAATCTTCCTTAGAGTGAAAAAGCCTTTTCTTAGTAAAAGCATTATCTTAATTCTTAAAAGTATATATGTAGTCAGTGTAGAATGGTGTAAAGACAAATAAAAACATTCTTGGAAAATAGTAGAACTGGTGTGGGAGAGTATAAAATTTACACAAAATTTGTTGGATGGTTAGCTTGTGGCAGGCCCTGGGTTACCCTGGTGAATTGCATTATTGTTCCCAATTTTTGCTATTCTATTCAAGGCCTTTGCTGTGTGACTTTGCAGTTTCTTCTATTAGAGACAGGTACATTTCCATGCTTTGTTAATGTTGGCCTTGCCATGTGACATGATGTAGCTGATAGGATGTTAGCAGACATGACGTGAGCAGATCTTTGAAAGGGGCACATTCTCTCCTGTGTCTGCCATTGTCGTGAGCTCCAGACTCAGCCAGCCCTGGCTCTGAGGAGGATGACTGCTCCTTGTAAACCACCGAGCTTTTGAAGCAGTGAAGGTGAATTTTGTGTATCAACTAGACTTGGCCCCCAGGTGCTCAGATATTTGGCCAACAGTTATTCTGAATGTGTCTGTGGGGGTGTTTTTGGAAGAGATTAGTATTCCAATCAGTAGAGTAAAGCAGTTTGTTCTCCCTAATGTAGGTGGCCCTCACAGAAGTAGTTGAAGCCTGAATACTTTTTATATTTTTTTCTGTTTTCTGTGATAAACACAAACTACTTTTATAAACAGAAGGTTAAAAACGGTAAAAAGGGAAATGAGAAAATAATGATCACAAAGTTGCTACTAAACCATGATAAGACATTTTTAATATAAGTATATCTGAAAATGAGGTCTATTTCAGAAGTACTCATATTAACTAAAAATTATAACTCACAAATCTCCAATGAGGTACAATGCAAAAATTGATTAAGTCCATCTAGTTTTGGTTACAAAAGATGAGATATTTATTCCCCCTATTTCTGGTTGAATCAAGCACATTCTATCTTTTACAGTAATAGGTTTCCATTTACTTAAAGGAGATAGTGAAATATTTCTGGACATGGAGAAAACTTTTGATGAAGAAAAGGTAAATGTTAAGATAAAACATTGGAGCTTCTACAATACAGGGCTGTCCTATTTAATTGATTCTATCATTAAATATTAGAACCGAGACTTCAGTTTTACTGTTATGGTTTAATACATGTTGCATCCCTTAGACTCTGCCCCAAAGGTATCAAATATAGGAGGAGTCTTAAGCCAAAAAAGAGACACTTTTTTTAAACCTAGAATTAAATAACCTAATTTATTAGGTCAAATGTAACTAAAATATTAAAAGAATGTAAGCAAACTACTATGTAGTTTGAGAGGCTAATATTTATGCTAATATGAACTATAATTGGGTTTCCTTCCCAATTCTCTTCAAATTATCCCATAAGTAAAGCCTGTATAAGGGAAGGGCATGGTCTATTACTGTGGGCACATTGCAACCTTCCCTTGCCACCTTCCTCAGTTAGACAACCATGACCCTCACTGGGATTATTATATCCTTTTAACAAGACTTGGAGTCTCAGAAGTCCTTCTGTATGCTGATATAGAATATCAGTGAAGAAAGCTTTCATCTGAGAAGGAAAATGAAGCGTAAAGAGATTGAGTAACTTTTTCAAAGTCAAAGAAGTGTAAGTGTTCTTACTCCCAGAGTTCTTCAGTTCCATTACATCTTTAGAGCTTTCTTGGTGTGTGCTTAGTAAACACTCAAATCTTTAGCCAGAAAGTAAAAACCTAGTACTACCTGATTTCCTGTTTATACATTCAGGAATGTGCTTACCTCTCCTTGTTCTTTGAATAAGGACACCATTCTACATGGACAGCTTCTGCCATTCTCCCCACCTAGGATAGCATCACTGCCTTCCCATACCCACCTCTATCAATTGAATGGCTTCTCATGAGTCAGAGAGGAGATAGACCCTAGCCTCTTCAATTAAGTCTTTCTTGAAGCTTCCTGTTAAGATAATTTTTGTTTTGTCCTCTAAACTCTAAAACATTTATGTGTGTTATAGTTGCCACTTCATCACAATATAAATTTTATATAAAAATACAGATTTCAGAATCTGCACTAAGTTCTACATTTGCTAAAGAAAAGAATATGTAGTTCTTAAGCTTTTTTCATTCAAAACATGGAAAATACTGTCTTATGTGTATTCAGGATTTTACAAAATATTTTTCAGATGAAATAAAGTCATATCTGTTTAACTAAAGATATTAAGTATAATTATTTTCACAAATGAAAGATTAAAGTATATGGAAATTATGAAAAAAAACCAAATTAATTAATTTTAGGTATTCTGTGAGAGTACATAACATTGGAGAATGAGAAGTCAATTTTAGAATTTGTATTTATTTTTCTCTTCTTATTGAATCATAGCTGTGTAAATTAATGCATATACATGGGGTACAGTGTACTCGTTTTATATACAATTTGAAATACAACAAAATAGTTAACATAGTCTTCACTGTGCTTTCTTGATTATTGTGGTAAAACATACTCTACACTTAATAGATTTGACATGTATTTTTCTCTTCATCTTAAAATTCATAAAGATGTTTATGTTATGTAGATTTTATAATGCATTTAATTTATTACTAAGCAAGCATGTAAATAGATATGCATATATAAGTCCATGTGAAATAAAAATATTATTGGGTTGGAATGCAATCAGAAATGTAGGGAGAGAAGTTCCATTTCTGGCAATGGCTGACTACACTGCGTGGGACAACCTTCTTGTCCTCCTGTTGAATATTACCAAAGTGTTTTCTTGTTGCCTGGTATTCAAAATAAATATAACATGCATTTGCCAAAATCTTGATCTTAATTCTTTTTATTTTTTAATTGTTTTTTATTAAATCATAACTTTGTACATTGATGCATTTATGGGGTTCAGGGTACTGCTTCAATATGCAATGTGAACTGTTTACATTGAACTAAGTAACACATTCATCACAATTATATTCATTACTTAATAGTTTTGAAATGTACCATTGCATCATGCACATTAGGTAAGGTCCACCTGAACACCCTTCCTCCTCCCATATTCCTCCTTTCCTCCCCTCTCTCTCTTCTTCCCTTTTACTTTCTGGACTATAGTTATGTTTTGCCATACATATGAGTGTGTAGGTGGTTATATATTGATTTCATAGTAGTATTGAGTACATTGGATACTTTTTCCCCCATTCTTGAGATACTTTACTAAGAAGAATATGTTCCAGCTCCATCCAGATAAACATAAAAGATGTGAAGTTTCCTTTTTTGTGGCTGCATAGTATTACGTGGGGTACATATACCATAAATTTTTACTCCATTTATGGGTCCATGGGCACTTGGGCTGTTTCTATGTTTTGGTTATCATGAATTGGGCTGCAATAAACATTCTGGTGCAAATGTCTTTGCTGTAATATAATTTTTGATCATGTTCATATGTACCTAGTAGAGGAATTGCAGGATCAAATAATAGGTCTACTTTTAGTTTCTTGAATGTTCTCCAAACTTCTTTCCAAAAAGGTCATATTAGCTTGCATTCCCACTAGCAGTGTAGAAGTGTGTGGGCTAATCTTACTGGAGTTAGATGATATCTCAAAGTAGTTTTGATTTGCATTTCTCTGATGAGGATGACGAGCATTTTTTTCATGTGTTTGTAGGCCATGCACCTGTCTTTATCAGAGAAGTTTCTGTTCAAGTCTCTTTCCCGCATAGAAATAGGGTTATTTATTCTTTTCTTATTGATTAGTTTGAGTTCTCTGTAGATCCTAGTTACCAGACCTTTGTCAGAAGCACAACCTGCAAAAATCTTCTCTCATTCTGAGTGTTGTCTGTTTGCTTTACTTACTGTGCTCTTGGCTGTGCAAAAGCTTTTTAGATTGATCAGATCCCAGTAATGTATTTTTGGTGTTGCTTCAATTGCCCCCTACAGGAGGTCCTCCTCATAAAATATTCTCCCAGGCCAATTTCTTCAAGTGTTTTCCCTGCACTTTTTTCTAATATTTTTATAGTTTCATGTCTTAAGTTTAAGTCTTTAATCCAGTAAGAATCAATTTTTGTTAATGGTGAAAGGTGGAGGTCCCGTTTTAGTCTTCTACAGGTTGCCATCCTGTTGACCTAGCACCATTTGTTAAATAGGGAGTCTTTCCTACACTGAATATTTTTGATAGGCTTGTTGAAGATCAAATGGTGATAAGTAGTAGGGTTCATCTCTTGGTTCTCTATTCTGTTCCATAAATCTACCACTCTGTTTTTGTGCCAGTACCATGCTGTTTTGATCACTATCGATTTATAATATAGCCTGAAGTGTGGTAATGTGATACCTCCTAATTTGTTCTTATTTCTGAGTAATGTATTTGCTATTTGAGGTTTTTTCTGATTCCATATAAAACAAAGTACTATTTTTTCAAGTTCTTTAAAGTATGACAGTGGTGCTTTAATAGGGATTACATTAAATCTGTAAATTGCTTTGAGTAGTATGTACATTTTAACAATGTTGATTCTTCCCAGCTATGAGCATGGTATGTTTTTCAATTTGTTAGCATCTTCAGCTATTTCTGATCTTACTTCTTATCTTCAAGAAAAGCCAGCATCCATAATGATATGAAACTTAAGGTTGATGTTTATCATGAGTCTAGCCATGTTTTGCAGGTTTGTAGCAGAGGAACTAAGAAATAGGAAAGTAGATTGGTTCCTCTCCTGTCCTGAAGGTGTTCATTGTTATTGGACTGCCTGTCTACAGAAAATGTAGGACACTAAATATATTTATTTTATTTATTATTATTATTTTTTGAGACAGTCTCACTATGTCACCCTCTGTAGAGTGCTGTGGCATCACAGCTCACAGCAACCGCAAACTCTTGGGCTTAAGTGATTCTCTTGCCTCAGCCTCCCAAGTAGCTGGTACTATAGGCACCTGCCACAACATCTGGGTACTTTTTGTTGCAGTTGCCGTTGTCGATTAGCAGGCCTGGGCCAGTGTTGAAACCTCCAGCCCCAGTGTATGTGGTTGGCACTGTAACCAGTGTGCTATTAGCACTGAGCCTGTTTTGTTTATTTGTTTAGTACAGAAACCCTAGTACACTAAGTTATTGATGGCTGCACATAACTAGTTTTCACACCACACTTTTATCATTCAGCCTCAGCCACCCTATAGGCATCATTCTCAGGAGCAGTCCATAATTAATGAGAAAGATACCTTTTTTAGATCAAAAGGTCTTCTTATACATGCTTTAAATATTTTTTCAAAAATGTTCTTTTTTCCTAGACAAAATGAGTATTGTGAGTTTTCTTTCAACTTACAATTACTGCAACATTTTAGGAATTGGATGTTGAAGCAATTTCTTTAATTTGTAAGGAACCCATCATAACAATTTGAAATTGTATTAAACTTTGAATGGGAAATGCATCTATATAGTTAAATACTCAAAATATGTAAAATAATTTACATTGAAAAAATCTTTAGTACCAACTCTGCCTCAAGTTGTCAAGTTCCCATCTCCACTGGTATAATTCATTTCTAAGGCATATTTCATGAGATATTGTATATGTGTGTTTATGTATATATATATATAGATATGCAATCAGTCCCTTTTCTGTGTATGACATACAATTTTTATCAGTTTCTTTTGGTTTGTTACAATTTCATCTCAAACACTTTACAGTATTAAACCATTGACTTACTAAATTTTAGTCAAAGATAAAAATATACATCTAAAAGCAAGAAAAGTTTGAAAAGAAAGATAAATTTTCATAAGGAATAACTAAGACTAAGTTAAAAATGTGCCATGGAATTTATGAAATTTTTTGTTTTACAAATTAGGACATTTTGGCTCATAGATGTTAACTGTCACGCCAAATCACACAACAAGGTCATGGTAGACTTTGCCATAGGCATGGTTGGTTGTCAATCCATGAATATTCCATCGTTTCTTGGAGGCATATCTTAATTTTTTAGGTGCATCCCTATCTCACTGACCCAGAGCTAATCCTGATTGGCTTCAGCCAATCATGCAATCTTACTCCTTTTATCAGTAATCAGTTTAAGAAGGGGCATGTGGTCAGGTATAGTTGCTCCTGACTGTAATCCCAGCATACTGGAAGGCCAAAGCAGAAGTTCAAGGCCAGTAGACAGGGCTTTATAAAAAAAAAAAATAGAAAATCATCTAGGCATGGTGACATGCTTCTGTAGTCCCAGGTACTTACTAGGCTGAGGCAGAAAGATCCCTTCAGCCTGGGAGTCAAAGATCCCAATGAGCTGCGATCACATCAGTGTATTCTAGCCTGAGTGACACAGAAAAACTCTGTCCCTGGTTAAAAAAAAGAAAGAAAAAAGGGAGCATGTGAACTAAACTAGCATAAGACTGAGTAAGGAGACTAATGAAATGGGAGGGGAAATCTGTTGAGGGGCTTCTTTTAAGACATCCTTGGCTCTTGAAAGCAGACATGCAGGGCAAAGGATGAGGGCACATCCTCCTCTTTTTTGCCTATAGTCACAGTAGGCAGAGTAGGCATAGTCTTTGTTAGGATTTGACACCTTGAACTGAGGCAGCCACCTTGTGCTAGCCTGAAAGTAAACTGGCCTGGTAAGATTGGCACAGCAGAAAGATAGAAATCACTGGAGTTCTTGATAATGTTGAGCTTCTGAATTACCCGAGTTTGGAAACTTTCTGCCCTAGATTTCTAGTTATTTGATATAATAATGCTTTATCATTTAAGCTACTCGAGTTGGGATTTTCTATCTTTTGAAGTTTACATCTTTCTAACAGATACCACCCAGAACTTAAAGCTTTCACTCCACACAAGTGAAGTTTTGAATACACCATGTTCTCTGCACATAGATATCAGATACTTATCATTTTGATAGAAAAACATATTGAAAAACTTTTATATCAGGATAAAAGCAGCATCAACTGTGGAAGTACATATTTAAAAAGTTAAATGAAATCCAAAGTTATTATCGTTTTCTCTTTTCAGGTACACTAAGTTGCTTGCTTTTTATTGTAATTGCTTTTTAAATGTGTGGAAAAGTTTAGCCTGTTTGTTAGAGGTATTTGTGACATCAAAGTCAAAGGTGATCCTGATATAAAGACCATGCCTGCGTACTTTTTCTCCATTCTCCTATTCTTTTCTATGGGGTGTATGATGTAAAATACAACCCTTCTGTGTGGTACTCAAGGCCCTCCGAATCTAGCCTGAAATTACTTCTCTACCCCTGTTTCTTACTCTGTCCCTTGATTTATCCTTTGTTGTAGGAGATTAAGTTATTGGCCCTCCTCATTTCTTCAAGACTTTGTCACTTATCCTTGTCACTATGCTCCCCTCTTCTTGGCACTTCTATCTTGCAGGACCTCGCTTCATGTCTTTGCTTGAAGTCCAAATCGCATCCTTCCTACTTCCCAGCCCACCTTCCCTGTGAAATCTTCTGTAATATCTCCTTTCTCTGCTCTCACCCCAGCTGGAAATATTGCTTCTTATTCTGGACTCTCATAGCATTTTATGTTAGACTCTTTAACAAATTGGTGCCTCATTTATTTCTTTAATGTACTTTTAGCTACTCTCTCCTGCTTTTCCAATATTTCAAAATTTCTAAGAGTGACTTTAGAAATGGAAATATCCAAATAACCTTGAATTCCATGACTAGACCCTAAGCTCCTTGAGGTAATATTCATGTGCTTTTTTTTTTTTTTTTTCATTTTTTTCAACTTTCCAGTAGTGCTAGCACTAACAGTGAATTTTGCCCATATGACATAGGAAATATTTGTCGAATAAATAAAGACATTATATACGTTGACACATTTCTCCTAAAACACGACTTTTATGCTTGTCTGTGCATTTATCAACTGAAATGGCCATCAATGAATCTCCAAAATGGTCCCTCAGAGTCTAGAAGCAAGGAGTCAGTCATATCCCATAATTCTTCAAAAAGCAAAAGATTTCACCAGTATCAGGTGATTTTGGTTGGAGTAACTACAGCCATCATTCTTACTAGCCATAGTAAGATCTAATAGTTAAAGGTTGGATTTATTCTTTTTCTAAATTAATGTCCCACTTTTGTCCCATTTGCCCTTAGGGGATTACAGCAGAACAGTAAGAAATATATTTCATTAAGCCACTCAGTCTTCATTAACTTTCCTAAGGGAGGGAAAGTTACGATGATTTTGCTGTACAATGTGACCATAACATTTTTTTTAAAGTACATATTTTTGTAGCAATAGAATTACTTTTTATTGTATATTATATTAAAGTTTGTATTAAATTCTAGATTATAAGTTTCTTTGGGGGCAAGAATATTTATTTCCCCTCTGTCAGTACACGTGTAGAAAGCAGATGCTAAGACTATAGAAAGTGCTGTACATTTATCTGGCATGACACCAGTGACAGATATAGAGGAGCAGAGGCAGGAACAGGCAGCTGAAGCCTTCAAAGTTGGGTGTAAGAACAGAAAGGAGAGGAAATTGGGTGGGAAGAGCATCAGCCTGTGGTGCGGGGCCAGACCAATGAGAAGCTCCAGCACAAAGACATCCAATAGGGGAGGTCTACATCCTGCAGAAATAGCTGGGCCTTGGCCCTGCCCCAGGCTAGTCATTGGCTGGAAGTGTCCCCCCAGTGGGAGGGGCTTGAATACTGAGGTACATCAACAAAGTGCCGCCCCTGGGGGCTGTCAGGTACTTCTTGCAGAAGTTCTCTCTTGAAGGAGAGGCTAAGCAGCTCCACTCCTCAGTTGCCACAGCAAACATGATGTAACACATGAACTTGGAGAGAACTGTGTAAAAGCTTAAGCGTATGAATTCAAAGTGCTTCCCCTTGGTGCTTCCATCAATGCATGTGCCATGGCTCATTTATACACAAGTATGTCTTCCTATGACTAAGTATTGCCTTAATCTGTCCCTGCTGCTATAACAGAATACCATAGACTGAGTAATTTATAAACAATAGAAATTTACTTTGCACAGCGGTAGAGGCTGGAAAGTTTGTGATCACACGGCAGTAGATTCGGTATCTGGCAAAGCTGGCCCCATGGATCGTGTTTGCTCCCTGAGTCCTCACGTGGTGGAAAAGGTGGAAGAGGAGAGGGGATGAACTCTGTGTTTTCTAGAGACAGAAGAGATGGAAGGGCCAGGCACCTTTCTTGAAAACTATGTTCTTAGGGCATTAATTCCATTCATGAAGCCAGAGCTCTGAGGACTTAATCACTTCCCCAAATGCCCTACCTCTTAATTCCATCACTTTGGAGTTTAAGTTTCAACATGAACTTTAGAGGAACATAAATATTTAAACCATAGAAGGTGTTGCGTAAAGTCAGAAAATTGGCACTAGCGATGACTTTGCATTACCCTCAAGATTCCCAAGTGCCTTTAAAGTTTGCTCACAAATCATTGATTCTGAGAGACCAAACTATTTTCTTCACACAGACTGTGCCACGTGAATTAGCTCAATTTTGAGCTGAATTCAAAATGGGCTGAAATGTCCTCTTTCCTATCTAAAAGTAGGTATTAAGAGTTCCAACTTGCAGGTGTGTATTGTATGACTGTTATTTACATTTTGTGAGTGTACACATTAGGCTCTCCCGTGGCAGGGTAAGTATTATTATCGAGATTTTATAGACAAAGCTGAAGCTCAGTGTAGGGGAAAACTCTCAAGTCATTTTGTATATCCAGAGAGCAGCAAGGCTTGTGGTGGAACGCAATTCTCTCTTTCTCGTCAGCCTCTGGTTTTTCCATTGTCCAAAATGCCTGCAGATTTTCACACACTGCGTATTATATACACAGATTATAATTTAAGGACAGTGAAAGAAAGGAAGAAGGGCGGGAGCTAAGTTTTTTTGAGTCTTCCTTTATTACTGTATACTTTCAAATATTCTAAAGTTGAAAGTGACAATTTCTTTCGTTGATAGGTCACAGAATTTAGCTGGAAAATATTACCAAGGTTTTAATATATATCATACCTATTAGAGTAATATGTACACAAAAGAAATGAGTACTTGTTATAAATTTTTGGTAAAAGATTTAACTATTAATATATTTTTAAAACTTTGGAGATTTATCTTTCCCTTCAACAATTTGCTACATATCTGTCCACTGACAGGCCTTTAATAATCAACAGAAGAATTTCCCAAGGATCTATGTGTGATGTTAAGCAGAATTTTGACTTAATGGAAATTAGGGATGCTGTATAGAGTTTTTTAAATGCAAGTTGTTTAACCAAGGCAGGAAATCACTTGATATTTTTAATAATCTGTTAAAAATTGTATTTTTGGAACAGATAATGACTTTTATGACGGATGCATTTAAAAAATTAGATTACTAGTAAACTCATTTTTAAAATATTTTTTATTATTTAAATTATAACAAGTATAGTGAATAACAAAATGAACATATGGTATCTACCACATAACTCTCTCAACTGCTAATATTTTGCCCTCTTTAAGTTATAGTTTCATATAAAAAAAGCACAAATAAAGATGAAGCACTTTTTATAATATCCCCACTTCTCTTTTTCCTGCCTTATTTGGTAAGAGGTAGCCTCTGTCATAAGTTTGGTATTTATCATTTTAACTCACATTTTTATACTTTACCCCATATATCTATATGTGTATACATATACTTACAAATATTATATACCATCGTGCTACACATTTTCAAAGTTTGTATAAATAGTATTGGGCTGAACATTTTGTTTGAGACTCATCTGATATATCAGCTAGAAGTCATTCATTCTGTTTGCCGTGGAACATACTATTGACTGGATGTTGAATGTGCCATCTGTTAAGAATCCATTCCCCTTAGTAGGTAGGATGCTGTTTCTAATTGTCACTATCACAAACAATGGCGCCATGTCCATTCCTTCTCACGTTTCTCATTCAGAGGTAGGGGAGTTTCTCTGGGATATCAACCAGAGGCAACTGTGGGTGAAATATGTGTGCATCTTCAATTTCACTAAATAATACCAAATTTTCCTTTACAGTAGTTGTATCATGCAGGGCATAAGTTGCTTTCCCCCACTCCCCATTCTTGTTATCAAAAAATTGCAATTATTAGATTTTTCTACTTTTCCAATATAATTGATATGAAATAGCATAACCTTAAGTTTTACTTTCCTGGTTACTAAAGAGGTTGAACAACTTTTACATTTTAATTGGTCACTCAAGTTTCCTCTTTTGTGAACTGCTTTTTCATATTCTTTGCCTACTATTCTAATTTGTCTTTTTCTTACCAGTTTGAAGAAATCATTTAAATAAGTACTCCCTTTGGCCATCTGGCGAGTGTAGTGATATTCAGCAGTGAGGTATGTAGCACTTGTTCTAGGATGAATTCAAGATCTTAATTGTCCAACCTGGTATATTTCTCCCATTGCCAGACATCACGTTTTTGTGTATCCTTTGGTCTTTTTTGGCCCTCTGCTGTTTCATTTGTCTGTTTTTCTACTCTAGTACCAGTGCCTTTCCTACTTACTTTTTATTTATTATCTGGTAGGGTAAGTCTTACCACTTTTTCCTGCTTCTTCAAAATGAGTTCTGACATCTTGTTTGCTCATGTGAATTTTATTAAATTCAGAAAATTTTATTAAAAACCTAGCTCAGATTTTTATTGAATTGCATTGACTCTATCAATTAATTTGGTGAAAATAAAGTCTTCCTATACTACTGACTCTTTTTATCCATGAACATGCTATAACTCTTATCCAAAATCAGATCTACTTTATTTTTCAGATCTCATATTCTTTAATAATCTTTACACAATTTTATCCATCTTTTACTACATATTTTTTGTTTTTTGCTAGCTTGTTTTAGATTTGCCCTTATAGAACATGTCATATAATATTGCTGTGATGAGTGGAATCTGTTAAAATTAAATTTTGCATGACTATGTATTCACATGATTTATTTAGTTATTTCATAAGAGATCAGCTGACTTTAATTGGAAACAGGGTTGCTTCAACAGTGACCACATTTCCTAGCTAAGCTTGAAACTGGAAATGGATATTTCACTAAGTTCCAGCCAATGGGATAAATGGTATGTAAATATATGTGTTCTGCCAGACTTTGAGAAAATGTCTTTAAAGGGAGGGATGATGCTTTCTTTCCTCATTCCTCCTTCCCTTTGACAGAAAAGAACAATAAGAACAAGTTAACTGAAGCACAAGGCATTTGGTTTGACATCCTGTTCAAACACACTGTACACATTCCCTGGATCTTGGCATCATGGAATGGAGTTTCTAGGCAGTTTGGCAAAAACCAGAAGTTCTTTGATTTTTAAAAAATTTACACTTTTTTACTTTGGATGATTATCTGAAGCATTAAGATTGAAATAACCCTTCTCATTCATTTTTCTAAATGTGCTACAGAATTTAATGTGCTATTAATATTTAGTATTTGTAAAACTATGTTCATAAATGACTGAGTTTCACAGAGAAAGTATAGTAAAGTCTGAACTCCTTTACAAGATGTGTTAGGGAGGTCCCTGGTGACATATCTCTTTTCATCTGACCTGACTTCCCTTCCCTCAGATTCTCCATCCCCCCACCCCACCCCCAGACCTCCTGTACTTTTCTCCTCATCTGGAAACACTCCTCAAAGGAAGCGATCTGGCCCCATGGATCCTTTCTCTCCTCCCATTACTGAACCTTGCTATATTCAGTATATAAGCAGGGAGGGTTGGGAACAGGAGTGGGGATGTAGCTTCTCCAATCTAAGTTTTGATGGTCTCTCTTTATGAGTTATGAATTATGGGCTTTTAAACTATGCACCTGATTAAGGGATCTTGTCCTTAAAAGTCAACTTTGGTATTGGCCACAGGACCATTTGTTTTTTCTATTTGTTTTCTGTCTTCTTGAGAATTTAGGCCTTAATCTTGCACTAAGAGATATAAGTCAATATTATGCAGCAAGCGGCACTAGCTTTGCTCTGCCCATCTTAGAAGCCAACTTGTCTCAGCGAAGAGCTTCACTAACTTCCAGTGACTGTTCTCTCCCACCCTGGAATGTCTGACCCTTATGAACTTACCTGGAGTCAGCAGCCCACTTATGGGGAAAGAGAAGTAAAAGAGAAAGAGGAGACTTAGAAATTCCTTCCAACCTACATTTTTTATGTAAGAATATCACCTCTGTTCTTCAAATTTCCTAAAAGCATGAGGAGTAATAATCATGGCGGTAGCGGCAGTGATGATAAATATCCATTAACTTCTTCCTGACTCTAAATCGAGAACTTTACACACATTTCTTCATTTAACTCTTGCCACCACTTTGTAACTTGCAATTATATCTCTATTTCATAGATCAGAAAACTGTAGTTTAGATAATTAAGAAGCTTGTTCAAGAACATGCAACTGTAAGTACTATAAATTTGAGCCTAGTTCTAACTCCAGAGACCACATTCTTGGCCATCAAGGGAACTTCTTCTCCATACAGCAAAAAACTTATAATCCCTGTGAGAGGGAAGTTTCCTGATGGGGTAAAACTCTCTTCTCTGAGCAGCTCCAACCCTGTTGCCCAGAGGCTGTCTCTTCTTAGGGGCTGCTACCACATGCTGCTCTGGGCTGGTGGAGCCCTGTTTATTCTGGAAAGTTCCACCCCTGAAATAGGCTGGCATAAAAGAGTACATATTAGTCAATAGCAAAGGAGAATGTGAGGAAAGCAAACTAAGAAAACACAGAAGAGAAACCATCCAGCTGGCGGTTCTGTGACCCCACCCTCGCTTGCTCCTCCCTGAGGCTGGCCCCATTCTATATTTGCAGCACATTTCCAAAGGACTAGCACATATTTTTCTCATGTTATAGGTTCTTCCCTCTAAGTTGGTTTTTTCAGTCCAAGAACCTCCTTCTTCCTTCAGCACTTAGCAAGACACTCTGGCGATTAACACGATGTGCTGTCCTAGCAGGTGCAGGCTCTGGTCCTGAGCCTGTAGGCCAAGGTGTAACAGCAATTCCAAAAATCAACGGCAAACAGAGGTGGTATGGATTTGGGGATTCATGGCCACACCGTGCTGCTCACCACCTGAAATCAATTGGAAGAAGTTCACAGCAGCTTGTTTATTGAACAAGAGAGATGGTTCTGCAAACAAGAGAGATGGTTCTACAAAGGGCTGGATGCAGCCACTAGCCACACCATAGTGGATCCCCGGGCACCCAGCAGGAAGGTGTGGGCTCTGCTGGCCACTCCTACTGGTCCCTTCTTCATGGACTTGCACAGGGCAAGTCCTACTGAGCGGAGGGAGGGAGGGAGATAGAAAGATTGGAGGGCTTAGGAGAGGAGTTTCTATTAGTAACTACACCTATTCCAAGAGAAAACTGCTTCCTACAAATTATTCCTGACCTTCCTTTTTCCTGCTCCCGAGATCTCTTCCTACCTTCACCTGTTACCTTTAGAGAAAAGAAATTTAGCTACAAAGTAAAACCTCTTTCTTAGGGCAATTTTTCCACATAAGCATCTATTGACGTATTTATTTGGGGTTCAGCTTTGGACTTTGGAAACTTTCTTGGTGACTTTTACTGGTGGAGAAGATGTTGCTAAATCTATTTAGTCCCAGAATTTCTCTCAACATGGAACTCATGACTCGGGAACTGTACTTTATTGCTTCTCTTGTCTACTGTAAAAAATCCCACTCTAGAAGAGACCAAGGTTCAGAGAGAATGAGTAATTTACAAAGTGGGTCTACTGTTTACCTTCGAAGTGTAACCCCTGTCTTTTTTTATTTCCTTTAACATCCAGCTTTTTCTGGAGTTCCTTAACCACCAAACAGTAGACTTTAAAGGAGTAGAACAAATTCAGATGCCTTTTAGAAAAGTATATATAGAAGAGAGGAACAAAGGAATGAAATCAGGAATTCTGTTTGTAAAGAACCACATTTTTCAGGTCAAAAATTTCTCTGAGTTTCAAGAGAGTCTCAAGAAACTCTAAATTTTTCTCACATTTGATTCTGAATTAGCTGTAATGACACAGGTTTCTGAGTGTCAGAAAGAAATTTGCTCCAGGTAGCTACTTGTATAAGAAATTTGAAAGACATTTGAGATAACTCTGGTCCTGGCTTGAAGCTAACCTACAGCCTGGCGCAGTCACCCCAATGAAGCTGCACACCTGAAAATAAGAAAAATTGGTACTTGTATTATAATTCCTTGTGTTTGGGCGTACTTTGTTATGCAACATAATTATAATAATAGCTGACTAATACACCGCTCTTCTTGCCCATTCTACTTTCTCATGTGAAGCAACACAACTCTTCTACCTCTGGCTCTCCCTCCAGATCATCTGGGACACAAAAAAAGAGCCTAACATCCCTTTATTCTTTGGGACCTCTGTCTTGAAGTGGAAGCTGGAAAATAGCATAATCTTTTTTAGGATTTAAAATGTTGTGAGTGTGAGGACTTAGGAAGTTAAATATTGCTTTGAGAGTAAATTAATCATTCTTTTTATTATTGTTTCATGTTCTTTGGAAGAGTAGAAATAACCAGGGTCACTTCTCAGAGTGGATGGAGCAATGAATAGGAAGAATGATACGGTGTTCCCCTGAGGCTGCCTTTGCAACCCTCTAGGCCCTAGGGCTAAACTCTCTAGTCAAGGCAGGATCCATTTACCTAGATCTCACCACAAGAATATTAGGTATGCACATATTTTTGCCTATAAGATGTTGTTGAGGTCGGTGAGTGGTATTCTACAGTTTTCCTTTTTTTTTTCTTTTTAAGACAGTCTCACTCAGTGCCCTGGGTAGAGGGCTGCAGCGTCACAGTTCACGGCAACCTCAAACTCTTGGGCTTAAGCAATTCTCTTGCCTCCACCTCCCAAGTAGCTGGGACTACAGGTGCCTGCCACAATGCCTGGCTATTTTTTTGTTGCCATTGTCATTGTTTTAGGTGGTCTGGGCCAGATTCGAACCTGCCAGCCTGAGGTGTGTATGGCTGGCGCCCTACCCACTGAGTTATGGGCACCGCCCCACTTTACAGTGTTCACTTTAAAATTTCACTACTAGTAAGAACACAAAGAATATGTTAAAAATGATCTGCCTTAATCCATACATATCTCCTATGAGTTACTTGGGTAACCTAGAAACATTATGGTTAAAAAATAACTTTTTAAAGTTAAACAATTTAAAATAACTTTCATAATACATTTGGCCAAAAAGTTATGAGGAACAATTCTATTCCAAGCAGATACTTGCATGACTATGGTATATTCTGAAAAATGAAAGCCATGAAAAAAGTAGACTTCCAACATGATTTACTCTCTTTGGAACCCCTAAATTAAAAATTCATGCCTGCCTCTGAGTGTTGCCTCCAAGCTCCCCCTGATTTGAACGGCCTCACCTCCTTCTACTCTTAATTCACATTTTACTAGTTCTTTGCCCAACCAAGGTTCTATAATTACCCAATTATGCTTCTTCCTTTTTTTTTTCTTAAAGAGGTGCTACACCCACAGGGAATTAATTGCATTCTTATTCCAAGGTATTCTTAAATCCATCTACACGTATGTGTGTATTTTCAATCAATAGAGATGAGAAGTATAATTAGAATCATATACCTTTCCCTACCCTGTACAAGTGTATATTTCATCTCTGTATTTATCCGTCTATCTTTCTATATTTGGTATCTAAACAGATCCTTAAAGGGGCTGCCATATACGACTCCAGAGCTGTAATAGTACTTGGCTTGAGATCTTCGTACTCAGATGTAATGGGAACCGCTTGTCTGCACTACACAATTTAGCACTTATGTTAGTAGTGTTTTCTCATTATTTTAGGTATATATGTAAGGCTTGTCTCCTTGACAACATAAGCTCCTTCAGGGAAATGTTATTTTTTATAGCCACTAGAGTCAGGCACGTAATACTAGTAGGAGCAAAATGGATATGTCTTGGTGTTCACTGTGTCAAGCATCTGACTCTTTCACCAAATACTTACTTGCACAGCTGGTCTCTGCAGATTCCACCTCCTTCATCTCTTTCAGAAAGCCTGTTTTAAAAGGACTTGGGAAGACTTACAATACCATTTTCTTCAAAGAGTAATTAGTATACTTCATTTAAATCGTCAAAAAAGAAAACTCCGTCACCACTGCACACAAGTAAAATGTGTGTGTCTGTCTGCGCCCTTAGTTTCAGGATATAAAAGTCCAGATAGACAAGACTGTAAATCATCTACTTTTATTAAAACTCAAACACTCCCATCTCTTTCACAGCCACAGCAGTTACCATCTGGATTAACAGGATGGTAGAAAAGCTCTGGGAGCTATGGAATGAATAGCTTCTAAGTTCTGCTCTGCCACTTAGGGACCGAGGCAGAGGAGAGCAGAGAATAAGCCTAGCGTTCTGGCGCTGGGCTGGCTGGGTTTGCATCTTGCTTTTCAACCACCTCCTGTGTGCCTGTTAGACCTCTTGGTGCCCCATTTCCTCCCTGGGTAATCACTTGACCTTTCTCATAAGGTTACTGAGAGTAGTCAGTAAGTTCACACACCTAAACATCAAGATCAGCGTGTGGCGTAGCTTAACACTGAAGGTTGTGTTAAATGTTTTTATTATGTGCCTTCTTTGAGCTTCAGCTTCTAGATGTTAATATTTGTAAGATAAAAATAGATCAGATGAGGCAAATTTGTGCCCATGTTGTGTATGTGTAAGAACCACACGGCTTTAAAGCGCCATTCCTTTAAAGTGCCACTTTGAAAGGCAGTGCGAAATTCTTTGTCCCATCTTGGAAATGTCCCCCAATACTGAGTTCTTTGCTTGTGTGATTTAACAGCAGAGTCATGTTGGATATTACTTTACACACTATTGTAAATATTTAATCCTGAAATTCCATAACACATCTATTTTAATGATGTATTCTGTTATTAAATGAAGGTGAGTGTCCTGGTAATGGGAATTTCACAGTGGTGAGTAAAACTTTACCTGCTTTTTGAAAGTTTGGTGGATAGCTTAATGATCACTGTTGATTAGACAGGTAGCGTGGATGTTTATAGCCCAACCCTTAGGAGAGATCTGTGAGAGGACTTTGCTTCAGTGTGGGGGTGGGTTTAGGGACGTACTGACCGTGTTTTGCTGCAGCAGAGGCCAACAGAGGTCTGCCTGATGTCCCAGACACTCTCCACGTTCTCTCATCTGCCTTTTTTAGGAGGGTTACTCTTTCTTCTAAATGTTCTTCCTGAGCCATAGGTCAGTTGTTTCAAACTTGAGTGAGCATTGGAAACACCTGGAGGGTTTGTTGACACAGATTACTGAGTCTGCCCTTAGCGTTACTCATTTCGTGGATCTGGAGTGGGGTCTGAGAATTTGCATTTCTAGCAAGTTTCCAGATGATGCTGACACTGATGGTTCCCGGCCCACACTTTGATAACCACTGGCCTATGTAAATTGCCAAGTCCCTGCACCTAAAACTCATGCCTTATTAATTATCATTATTATTGTAAGTCATTGTTGCTTTTCTTGGATACAGTTCCCCACCAACTTCACCCATCAAATCTCAATGCTCTTTCTCTTTCGTGCCTTATTTGAAATACACTTCATTCATCAAGATTTTTCTGATTTTGGTATTACTCTCACCCACACGGGCTCCACCTTTCCCTGAGCCCCATTATGGCTCCCATCTTGGAAGGAGCTCCATTACCCTACCAGACGCCATGCTCCTTGGCAACAAAGGACTGGACCCTAATGTTTTTTTTTTTTAATCCTTCAAAACTGGTTCTCTAAGAGGTTCTTGTAGATTTCTTAAGTGGAATTCAAGTCTATAATTATGTGTACAGAACTGTTTGGCTCTCTCTTCCACTCTTGTTCGTAAAAAATCTAATATTGACGTGCTCACGTCCAGGATGTGTTTCCCAGGCTTTTCTATCCCGGGAGCCATGCTCATATTTGATGTGTCATATGAAAAGGATGCTTTTTGTTCAAGGGTTTGTGAACCCCACATCTCTTCTTTAGCATCATGCTTAATCCTTTCTCAAAACAAGTTTGAGAGGAAAAGGAATGGCTTTTAAATAATCCAAATTTAATTAGAAATGCTGGATGCTAAAATTTGACTTATTTTCTCTTTTAGGAGAGAAGCTCTGTCCCATTCTTTCTGCAACTGGGTCTACTCTTTCCTCACCGCCCTTTCTTTTGCCATTTTTCTCTGCCAACAATTAAATCCGGGGGCTGAATTCCCAGGAATTTAATTTCTCATGGTAGCTTGTGGCTTCTGGCAGTTACATAGACATCCAATTGCCAGAGAAGTCAAATAAGCTAATGACTGCCTGAGGCATTTGCTGAGCTTCGTCTGAAAGCTTTCTCTGCCTGTCACCTGCCCAGACACGGAGTCGGCCCTGTACTCACACATTTTCCCCAAAGAAGTGTAAACATGGAGGTTTCCCTGGAGATGGCTTTTCCTAGAGTTTGAATACTTGTTTTTCCCACCCTTGTCTAGAGAGGCAAATTGCCAGGATGTCATAGAGGGTTAGCTTCTCGGTTATCTAATAAGAAAAAAATGTTCTTCAGACGGTTCTGTTACTGTGGGAAAATATCAGAAATAATAATTTTTTCAAACAAACTCTGCTTACAATTCTGTCACCTGTATTGCTAAATTCTTTAAGGCAGGTGAAATACATGCTTTTGTTTAGAAGTCAGACACACAATCTTTTTTCCCTAAAAAATTGTTTAAAATTATTTCAATTTATTTGCAGGAATAAATAATAACCTTTATTAGTTAATCCCAGCCTCCCCCCTCAAAAAAAAAACACAGCTCATCCCGAGTGGCAGATCTTCTTTGACATTTACATTTGAGTTGGTTTATTACACATCTCATTTTTGGACATAGGCTGCACCCTAACAAAACTTTCAAAGATCTGGGAGTCTGGGAGCCCAGTTTGGAGAGCCTTGGATTCCTTCTCAGAGTAATACGGCTATTTCTGCCTCCATTTGTGCCAGATATTTTGCAGCCACGTTCTCTATTCTTCATTGACTTAGAGGTTCTAAAATGAAAAAAATTAAAAATTACGTCTTAAGAAGATTTAAACATTTGGTTCATATTTCTACACAGTGTTTGTTTAGAAAGACATAACAAAAGTATCTACACATAAAAGCAGCTAATTGAATAATGACAAAGAAGGTGATTTGGAAGGAAAAAAGAGGCCAAAAGGGTTCAATGGCACAGTGAGGAAAGAGGGATTTTTTTCTGGATACAGAGGCCTTTGGTGACAAGGTAACAGAGAACCAGGGCATGTGGCTGGTGGGGTCAGGTGGGGAGGTGGGAGTGGAGATGTGCGGGGGTGGAGTAGCACCCATACGGGCTGTATATGTGTGGCACTGGCTTGTGTGTGTTCTGTATCAAGCCTTTTCCTGGCATTCTCTCTTTTTTACTTTTTACTTTTTAAAAAAAATTTTTATAAAATCATAATTGTGTACATTGGTGCAATCATGAGGCACAATGTGCTGACATTATATACAATCTGAAATATTTTCATTGAACTATTTAACATAGCCTTCATGGCCTTTTAATCACTATATGAAGACATTTATATTCTACATTTAGTAATTTTCACTTGTACCCTTGTAAGATGCGTAAGTGTGATCCCATCAATCATCCTCCCTCCACCCATCTCCCCCTCCCCTCCCCTCCCCTCCCTTGCCCTTTTTCCCATTTCTTGTGCTATAACTGAGTTTTAGCCTTCATACGAAAGCTATAGATTAGCTTCATAGTAGAGGCTTTACCTCTTTTGTGTTTACATGGATGGAGCTAGAACATATTCTTCTTAGCAAAGTATCTCAAGAATGGAAGAAAAAGTATCCAATGTACTCAACCCTACTATGGAATGCTCTCTTTAACTAGTTACCTTCTGGCCTTTCAAAGGTAGCAGCTTGATGGGAGCAGACTTATGAGGTATGTTCCAGTTCTTTCCTTTTTGAGGAGGTCACATCAAGATTTTATCAGCTATTTACTTATTGACTTGTATTGTAGTAGAAACTGGTTCTCCTGGAGGCTAAGTAAACAGAAACGAAGCAGAAACACTCCTTGTATTTTTTATTTTTTTTTGCAGTTTTTGGCTGGGGTCGGGTTTGAACCCACCACCTGCAGTATATGGGGCCAGCGCCCTACTCCTTTGAGCCACAGGTGCCGCCTTAACACTTTTAGGAGGCAGGTTAGGTATTAGATGTTGCTACTGGGATGCCAATTAAAGTTCAGGAACAGTTTAGCTGATACCTTGATTGGGATGAAAATATTAGTCATTTTTTCAGCTTGGCAGCATTTTTGTTTGTAGTTTTTCTATTATAAGATTCCCTTCCCCATCCAATTGTTTAACTCATTAATGGGTATTTTCCAGAAAACTTCAGGCAATTTAGGACTTAATTTTATGACTAAAGGAGGAATGAACTTGAATTAGAGATAGCAGTAAGCAGTGAAAGAGGGTAGACTCAGAGTCTAGGCAACCCCAGGACAAAACCTGATTTTGTCCTTGACACCTGTGTGACATTGGGTAAGGTAACTAAAGTCACTGGCCTCAGCTTCCTCATTTGTAAAGTTGAGATAATCGCATCTAACTCTGAGAGTGGTTCTCAAGAACCATGTGCAAGAATGCCCAGAATTTAACATACTGCCTGGTTCATTAACAGTCTGCAATCAACATTAGATGCCTTTACCCTTCCTTTATCATATATGGCAAAAGCTAACAGATCAATTTTTTTTTTTTCAGTTTTGCCATTGGTAGTTCTTTTTTTGGTTGTTCATTCTTGTTGACATATATCCCTCATTGTGGACTTTTTCTTTTTTTTTTTCCTTTGGGTTTTAGCACTTTTTTTACTTTTTTACATTAAATGTTGCTCTAGATATTATTTCCTGCCCTAGTTCAAGAATCAGCCAGTGTTCTCCCTTGGTAATGAGAAAGCAAAATCCAAGCATGAGGTGTGCTCATATGTAGCACTATTATTATGATTTACATTTCATTTTTTCAAGAAGTGTGGGGAAGATGGAGTTGCTTAGACTTTCTCGCCTGTTCTTCTGCCAGAAGGCACCGTGTTGCCCTAGGGAACCATGACAGTGAGTATGAAGTCATCATTCTCATGTACCCAGTGTTTGGCTGGGAGCTGCTGTTGTTACAGCTACTATAGAAGATTCTGGGACTTTGCACTTGTGTGGATGTGCATGTGTTTGTTCAATAAGGGGCATGTCGTATCTCCCTTCAGCTGGCTCCTCATTTTTTCTTGGGTCTCAATCCGGGGTGACCCTCCTCTGCCTTAGTCTTTTGCAATACAGTTTTTGATTGACAGCAAAATTGAGGAAGTAGTTCAGAGAGGGACCCACCTACCCCAGTTTTCCCTATAATAGCATATTATTAGCATGGTACATTCATTATGATTAATGAACCAACACTGATAACTGAAGTCCATGCCTTATTTATATTTCCTTAGTTGTTTCTTACCATCCTTTTTCTGTGCTGAGATTGAGTCCAGAATATCACATTTCACTTAATTGTCATATCTCTTTAGGGTCCTCTTGGCTGTGGCAGTATTTCAGGTTTTCATTGTTTTTGACTAACTTCATGTTTTGAGAAATACTGTACTGATATTTTGTAGGATGCCCCTCTGTTGGAATTTTTATGGTGTTTTTTTCAGGATTAGAGTAAGGGTATGAGTTTGACAGAGGACTATCCAAAGATAAAGTGACATTATCTTTCTGTGGGGCAGGGGGGGTTTGTGTGTCAAATGATCCTTTTATTAAAATATTTTCCTTTGTACTTTTTACTAGTTAGTCTTTCCACCACACCACTGTTGACGTTGTCTATGACATGATGATACCATAGGGTGGGGGCCATCAACACTGCAGCCCACAGACTGGGCCATCCCCAGGATCTCTTTAATGGTTCCAGAGAATTTCCTGACTAAAGATCTGTGCTGCATCTGTTTGGTAATGTTGACCATCTCGTCAAAAGTGATATTTCCATTGTGTTTAATGTTTTTCGATTTCTTTCTGTCTCTTGGTGGTTCCTTGACAGTTTTACTGTTGAGGGTAGAAGCAGAAAGCATCACTTCAATCTGGGCCTGTCCACCTGGATAGTCAGTTTCATTGTGATCCTAAGACCCTTCCAGTCACCAGTTGCCTTGGCAATGTCCTCACCAACCCTTTTTTGGAGACAGATTAAAGTAGCTGATCCTGAGGACTACGGCAGATGTGGCACAGACCTCACCACCAGTACACCTCAGATACACAACTTTGATCTCCATTGGGGTTGACCTTAGGCTGCATGGTAGAGGGAGCTGGTGTTGGATAAATCCAGATTCTCCTTAGCTGAAGAAGGTTGCACATTGGCCTCCTTTAAGCAGAAGTCAAAAGCTCATCACACTCTATCAAGATTCAGTCCTCTCAGCATGATTTATGACTGTTGGCATTGACCTTGATCATCTGGCTAAGGTGGCATTTGTCAAATTTCTCCACTATGGAGTTACCCTCTCCCCCCCACTTTCCCCACTATACTCTTTGGAAGGAAGTCCCTACGTGCAGCCCACACTTAGAGAGGGTAGTGTTGTGCTCTCCATCCTTGAAGGTAAAATATGTACATAAATTATTTGGAATTTATTGCCTGTGGCCCTTAATTTTTATTTCCTGATGCCTATTTTTCTATTCAGTGTCTATTTCTATTGGGCAGGTTTTAATACTTTAGCAAATATATACTCATTAGATATTCAGAACAATGAATAATGTGTAGGCAGATTTTGAACCTAATGTTATGCACTTGTTAGTGATTAAATCTGTGGTCATGTAGAAAGCCTGGTTCTGATTTTCCTGCTTTAACACCTGTTTCGCATGTATCCCTATTTCAGATGAAATCTATCAGAAATATCACTCATCATCCAAAGTTACTTTTTGTGTTTAATATATCACTTAATTTCTACATGGTGAAATATTACTAAATTTTCTGATGGCTGACAAGGGAAAAATTCATTTCTGATCTTCCTTTATAGAATAATTGGCCACCAAACACACAGGCAAACCAGACGTATGATACAGAGAACATTTCCCCCAGTAACGAGTAGGTTGTATCCTAACATGTGGCAGAGCCTATAACAGCACATTAAGTAGGAGAACGTGCAGAAGCTGAGGAGTGTGAGGTTAGAAGTAAAAAAAAATACTCCTGGGGTTTTAATCACTGATCACAGGTCTATTAATAACCACTTCTTGGATTCATAAGGCACGTGTGTTCTGGCGATGATCTAATTTGGCATATGGGCTTGCCATATTTTTTCCTTCTCTCCTTTGTGATCTGCTTGAAATAACCAGAGCGGACAGACCCAAAGACAGGTGGTGAAAATGTTCAAGGGAAAACCACAAAAAGTGATTGTCTTGATTTGGCCAGCAGTTCTATGTAGTGACCTGAAGGAGTTGACTCAGCTCTACACCATGTATTTAGATTTTGCAAGGCAGTGTACACAACAGAGCACTGTTTAGAGGCCTTCAATTTCTGAGCACCTAACTTTTGTGTTTTCATTGAAAAGAATGAAATGAAGTTTTTATTGAAAAGACTGAAATGAAGCCATGAAAAGGCTGGCTTGTTGTACCACTGGGTCCATCCAATATATAAGAAGATCTCAAATAGTAGGTGAGAAATGCTCCCTAAAAATAAATTTCCACCCAGAGAAAAGTATAGCTGTTTCTCTTTCTTTCTGAACAAAGATTTCTATGCATTTCAGAGCCATCAAAACTTTAATGTATTTATAATAACCAAGCTTGCATTCTCTTGAGAAAAGTGATATTTCCAGATCAGTTTTGCATAACTCGAATAAAATATGATATGGTTGTGTATCGTGCCGCTATTTGTATTACTTGTCTTCTACATTATTATTTTCAGTATGTTAGCATGCTATTTATTTAAAAAACCCTATTGGTTCTGGGATGATTATCTATTTCCTAGAATTTGAAGGAAAATTAACACCAAATGCCATTTTTCATCACCTATTTTGATAGAGTCTAAATTTATGTAAAACATAATTAGATTGGTTTCAAGGCACTTTCAGAAGAATCGGAGAAATCTCTTCTACCTCAAAGTGAGAAATAGTTGAATGAGAGTTAAAAGTTCCACTCCAATCAGAAAATAATATGGTTCTTTTACTTCATAAACTTCAACTTTTCCCTCAAGGTACTTGATGTTTTACATACATTAATTCATATTTTTTGAAGATGGGCCAGAGTTTAACTTTTGGTTTTTGCATTATTTAGTAGAATAGGGGCTTACGGCACCAAGAGGTTTAAGTCAACAGGTTTGCTACAAAGCAAGAGGTTTAAGTCAACAGGTTTGCTACAAAGCAAGAGTTTTGAATTGTAACATGGGACTCATTCCATCAGGGTGTTGTACTAAGATTCTGAAAATTTTAGAATAATCGAGGTAAGGTAATGATCTTCTAGAAGACATTCTTTGTTTCTTTCTCGTTCTCTCCCCAGTCACTCTTGACCTTCAACTGCATAAAAGACAGCAGAAATCTGTTGATCAGCAAGCCTGCGATAGGCCGTCTGTCCTTAAGGAGAGAATCATGTTGACAGCATCACGGGAGTGGAATTCAGGGAGGATATCTATACAGTTATAGGATCTTGCCTGGGTGTTTTTATAACAAGTTTTACAAGGAAAAGAACAGATTGGGACTGGACAGGAACTTTGGAAAGAAAGCATGTCAAGGCCATAGTATTTAAGCAAGTCTTGATGAGGAAGCTATTAGTCTACAGCCTTGTGTTTAAGGAGCAAGTATTTCCTTGAGTGATAAGCTATGTTATTTATGCTTATTTGCATTACTGTTTAACAGAGGGACAAGAAAATATGCCAGGTCCCAGGACAGTTTAATACAGGGACAGATTTTGTTGATTTCAGTCCTCAGTAGACACATCCAAATCTCAGCAAGTCTTGGTGGCTTCACTTCTTCTATCCTCATTGCTACTTAAGGCAGTTTAATTACCATCATTTATTACTTGGAATGTCCTACCAACTTTCCAAACTTTCTGCTTTTTCTTTCATTTTTCTAAAATCCATTCTCTCCAGTGTTACTGACTGATCTTTTCTCTTTTTTTTCTACCTAAAATCTTCCACAAGTTTCACATTGCACTTGTCTCCTCAAGCAAGTGACATTGTTGCCTTTTATCAGAAGCAGGGCAACTACTGCATCTTGGCATTGCAGTCGCCAAAGAAAACACATTGCAGTTAAACACTAGGAGCTCATATAGGAAGACGGAGAGCAACATCAGCTTCAGTAGTGGGGGTCTGCCCCTCACAACCCACAGGTCCTTCCCAGCAAGAGGGACATTGCCTTGCACACACCTGTCCTGTGCTGTCCCGTCTCCTCCCACAGTGGAGGGTAAATGGTAGGACTGGCCAGGTGTCCCATTACTTGACTCACACCATTAAAAAGACTAAATTGAGCCTGAAACAGGGAAAGATATTCCCACACAAGGTGATAAGCTCGGCACAGGCTATGAGGATGATTTATCTCTTGGTAAGGAAGAATTTCAGGTCCAAGGCCCAATCTCACATAGCCACGAGTGGAGTCAAATGTCTTCTAGTGTAAGATTGCCTTTCCCAAGAGTATGCAGAAGGAACCCAAAACCACTTGCATTGGCACAGAAAGCCTCTTGAGAGTTTCGCCCCTGCTGTTCTCTCTGACTTCAACTTGGGCTATTCTCCCTTTTGGTCCAGCACTGTATTGTAGCCGCAGAGACCTTCTTTCTATTCCTGCATTAGGGTCTGTGGACCATCTCCTCAAATTTGTCTGAGAGTCCCCAGTCTTGAGATAGTTTTCTCTCTCTTGTAATTGAGATCTCATTTCAAAGCTCATTTCATCAGAGAGAAATTCCTCAACTACTCAGTTTAAAGTAGGTCCCTTTGCTGCCATATTATGCAATATAATTCCATTTTCTTTGTATGATTTATCATTATTTGAAATTATTTTGTTCACTTGTTTCCTTTTTTCTTCCATTGTCCTTTCTATAGAATGCAAGTAGGGGAGCTCTGTCTTATTTAGTGCTATATCCCCAGAGCCCAGAACATTGACCTGTAGATAGTCAACATTTAAAAGTATTTGTTTCGCTCTGTTTGTGGGACTTAGGGGAACATTCCCATACATAGCTGGTACAGTGTAAATTAGCACACAGTTTGGAAACATGTTAAGAATAGAAATGTTCATGCCCTTTGATGAAGCATTTTTTACATGTAATTATCCTGCAGATATACTTGTGAAAAATCAGATGTGTATCGTGATATTTATTGTGTAGAAAGAGTTAAGATAGGAAGCCTGAGGCTGCTGCCTTGGAAGGGTTTGCTTGCAAAGCTCGCTTTTAGCTGGCATCTGGGACTTGGCTGGTAAATAGTCAGTTCTCTGCGCTGACATGAAACTTCCCTTAAGTAATGAAGCTGTTTTACTCACTTAAAGACTGAACATCTGCTATCCTTCTGGAAATTTGGAATTTTGGTAACGGTAGGCAAGGGGTATCTACATGACCAGTGCCCAGTGTGAGAACTTTGTCACTGAGTCTAAGTGGTTCCATAGGCACAAACTTTACCCACATTACTGCGTGTTTTGAGGGGGTGCTGTTGAAGGAGCGCATTCAATATATCCTTGCGTGGAATATGAGACGCCCACACGTGGTTTCTCCTTGATCTGCTTGTTTCTTTCCCCCGTCGGTCCTGTTACACTTCCTTTTTGCTGTAATAAACCTTATCATTAGTACAACTATATTCTGAGACTGTGAGTCTTAGTGAATCATAGAATATGTGGATATTCTTGGATACCCCTGAAATAGTCATAGTAATTTCCCCCCAGAAGCATATTAAAATAAGGAAAATATTCATGTATGGAAGACTAATTGTGGCATGCACATAAAAAGGAATATTAGAGTATTTCTCTTTGAGATAATCCTATATATGGATATGAAAATAGTGACCAAATAGATGGATGATGGAAGGGAACAGGGTTCAAAGTGGTTTCTGTAAGTCAGATGCTACTGTGAGTGCATGCACACATGTGTTTCCACATGCATATAGTATCACTGGAAAGAGGGTTACGGCCAAGAAAGGGAGGCTTTACTATGTATCCTGCACTATTTAATATGTTGGCCACTAGCCATAAGTAGCTATTTAATTTTAATTGAAATTAAATGTAACATTCAGTTTCTTATAATCAACATCCACATTTCAAGGCTTTCTAGTTGGACATGGACAGAGCTGTCATACTGAACACTGCAGATAGAAAACATCTCCATTAATGCCGTAGGATGTCTTACATAGCACTGATCATATCTTTCTTTACTGTTTATTACTTATACCATGTACATATTTTATTATTCAAAAAACTATTTAAAGCAAAACAGACTAGTAGATGAATGGATGAATGATGGATGTTGACCAAAATGTCCCTACTGAGAGACTATCCTGAGAAGCTCAACAAGATCAAATCACTTGTTTTTTGTTTGTTTGTTTTTGCAGTTTTTGGCCGGGGCTGGGTTTGAACCCACTACCTCTGGTATATGGGGCTGGCACCCTAATTCTTTGAGCCACAGGTGCCGCCCTCAAATCACTCATTTTCATGGTGGAAATTTACATCTAGTTCATGTAGGGAAGCTAAATAGTAGCATAAATCCTCCGTACCTTATTATAAAAGCAAATCTTACAGCAAGCAGACAGCCCTCAGAATGGGAGAAAATATTTGCAAGTTATGCCTCTGACAAAGGTTTGATAACCAGAATATACAGATAACTCCAACGTATTAGCAAGAAAAGAACTAGTGACCCCATCTCAGGGTGGGAAAAGGACTTGAAGAGAAACTTCTCAAAAGAAGACAGGCACATGGCCTACAGATACATGAAAAAATGCTCACCATCCTTAATCATCAGGGAAATGCAAATCAAAACTACCCTGAGATATCACCTAACTCCAGTAAGATTAGCCCACATGGCAAAATCCCAAAACCAGAGAGTTGGTGTGGATTTGGAGAAAAGGGAACACTCCTACACTGCTGGTGGGAATGCACACTAATACGTTCCTTTTGGAAGGATGTTTGGAGAGTACTTCGAGATCTAAACATAGACCTTCCATTCGACCCTGCAATTCCCTTACTAGGTATATACCCAGAAGACCAAAAATCACACTACAACAAAGACATCTGTACCAAAATGTTTATGGCAGCCCAATTCATAATTGCTAAGTCATGGAAGAAGCCCAAGTGCCCATCGACCCACGAATGGAATAAAATTTGGTACATGTACCCCATGGAATATTATGCAGCCTTAAAGAAAGATGGAGACTTTACCTCTTTTGTGTTTACAGGGATGGAGCTGGAACATATTCTTCTTAGCAAAGCGTCTCAAGAATGGAAGAAAAAATATCCGATGTACCCAGCCCTACTATGAAGCTAATTTAAAGGTTCCATATTAAGACTATAACCCAACTGTAGTACAAGAATATGGGAAGGGAGGGAAGGGGGAAGGTTGGGATTGAGGGAGGTAATTGGTGGTGCCACACCTGCAGTGCATCTTGGAAGGGTACAGGCGGAACTTGCTAAATGCAGTACACAAATGTCTTCATACAATAATTAAGAAAATGCCATGAAGGCTATGTTAAACAGTCTGATGAAAACATTTCAAATTGTATATGAAACCTGCACATTGTACCCCTTGATTGCACTAATGTACGCAGCTATGATTTAATAATAAAAAGAGAGAGAGAGAGAGAGAGAGAGAGGCTTAGGGAGGCAATGAGAAAACACACCCAATTGACACCTGACTCCATAGAGGGTCAGATTATTGTAAAAGACAAATTTATCCCTCAAGCGGCCCCAGACATTCAAAGAAAACT
>CAUYON010198631.1:0-13083 GCA_963573935.1 Arctocebus calabarensis
GATCAAGGAAATGCCATGAAGGATATCTGTAACAGTATGATCAAAATATTTCTGAATGTATATGAATCGTGCCCTGTGATTGCACCAATGTACATAATTATGATTCAATAAAATTATTAAAAAAAAAAAAAGAAAATGCAATTAAGTGTGGCAGAAGCAAAGGGTATCAAAAATGGCAGGATACTCAGCTGGAGGCAGGTCAAGGCCTTGACCATCAAGCCCATGGTGTCAGGGACTGTGCATTGTCTCAATTTTGCCCTACTTATACGTTTGCTGTGGTCTTACAGATGAATCCCGAGTCAAGATGAAGGAACTCATTACTGGTGATTAAAGGAGTATGAACTTCAAGGTTTTGATAATTTCTCTCTCCTTCCCCTGCCTATCCCGTGGTTGAGATGTGGAGTGACTCGCATGGATTCTGTGTACGCATAGGGTTAATGTCACAGCTAGACAATACCAAGGTAGTATCAAGGGCATACAACCTGAATCTTTCCTAATGGACTGTAAGCAAACCTTCCCGACTATACCCTGAAGGGAAGCTTTAGACATTATCTTTATTATGCTAGATAGTAAGCAAATTCACTACGGAGAAAAACACTATCTCTATCTTCCGAGGCCGTTCACTATATAAACATCCTTGAGAAGATGTCAGGGAAGCAGTTAATGTCTCTCTTTCTAAGATGTGCAGAAACACAGCCACTCATGTAGAATTTTCTCCAAAAAATAGAATATGAGGTTTGTGGGCTTGGAATTTACATTGTGAAAGCAGAGGGGAAGAGACAAGTTGAGAGAATTTTAATCATGAAGAAGATTTCAATTTCTTTGTTTAGCTTGATATTTGGGTGAATAGACATTAATGTTAGAACATTTTTAGATTTAAAGAAATATTGAGATGATAGTACAGAGAGTTCCAAGATGCCTTCTAACCCACTCTCCCTTTTTATTATCTTACTTAACTATGATACATGTGTTACAATTAATGAACAAATATTGATATATTATTGACTAAAGTTCATAGTTCATCCAGATTTTTTTTAGTTTTTACCTAATGTCCTTCGTACTGTTGTTGTTTTTGATAAGTTTGATGATTTTTAGGACTACTGGTTGGGTACTTTGTATAATGCCCATCTATTGAGATTTGTTAGGTGTTTTTCTCATGGGTAGACTGAAGTTAAGTGTTTTGGGCAGAAGACCACAGAGGGAACGTGCCATTCTTGTTACAGAAGGGTGATCCACTATCAACATGACTTATCCCTGCTGGCATTATAGGGTTATGTTTCATCAACATGACTTATCCCTGATATTGACTTAGAGGTAGTAGTTGTCAGATTTCTGCATCATGAATTTATTTTTCTTTCCCTTTTCCATACTTTACTCCTTGAAAGGTAATTGCTGTGCACAGTGACTTCTATTCTACACTTAAGGAATGGAGATTTGTGCTCCCTCTTCTTAAGATGAAAGTTTCAACAGAAGTTATTTGGAATTCTTCAAAAAGGGGTATTTGTCTCCTTTCCCCCATGTATTTATTTAATAATTATTTATATCAATGACAAGTCATGGAAATTTGTTTAATTCTTGAAATTATAATCTAATACCACTTCATTCTGTTATTCAGATTGATTCAGCCTTGGCCATTGGGAATTCCTTTCAATCAGCTCCTTTGTCTCTTTGACATGCCCCCATAAATATACTTTTTTATTACTTGATACCTTTATGGCACTACAAAATGCTTTTGATCATTGTGTACGTCTCTTGCCTTAGTCCTAGAATTATTTCCCTAAGGACCCTCAGTTAATTTATCAAAGAATCTTTCCTATATCCAAACTTTAAATGTATTTATAATATTTGGGATACAAGTTATTTATCATGTATGTTTTGAGAATATTTTCTTACAATCTGTGGCTTGTATTTTCGTTCTCTTGACAGTATATTTCACAAAGAGTATTTTCATTTTTCTTGGATCATGTTTTCAATATTGAATCTAATAACTCATTGTAAAAGCAAAGGTCACTTTAAGACATCATAAAATTACAATAATTAAAATGGCCCAATGTTGTTTAGGAAAAATAAAAATAAACCAATGAAATCCAATAGAGGTTACAGAAGCAAACCCATACCTATATGAATATATGCTTTATGACAAAAGTAAATGGATGATTCATTCAACAAATTTTACTAAGATAAGTGAAAAGCCATATGTAAAAAAAGAATTTGACCTATACCTCACAACCTACATAAAAATCAATTTCAATATGGACCACAAGTCTAAATAAGGAAAGCAAATCCACAAAACTAGAAAGTAACATACATGACTATTTTTATGGCTGCAGGGTAGCTAATAACAACAAAAAAAGACCCACTAACTTATAATAAGTAGAAGTGATATATGAAACTACATTAAAATTAAGAGCTTCAGTTATTATTTAAAAAAACATTGAAACAATGATAAGGCAAGCCACACTGTGGTACAAGACATTTGTAACACATAAGAAGAACCAAGATTTCCCATCTAGAACAAATAAATAACTTCTACAAATCAATAATAAAATGAAAGCATGGTGTAAAAATGTGCAAAAGATTTAAATGAACACTTCACAAAAGTAGATATACAAGTAACCAACAAGCATATAAAATGGTAATCAACTTATTGTTAAATGTGGGAGTGCAAGCTTTTACCTTCAAGAGATACTGCAACATACCCACCACAGCTGATAAAATTAAAATAATTGTCCAATCAACTGTCAATATGGTTGCAAAGTGGCAGGACTACTCAGTACTGACACACTCCGCATAGGAATGTAAATTGTTATAGCCACTTGGGAAAATAATATGGCATTATTCTCATTTGAAGAAATGATCACAGTATACCTCTGTGATTATAATGGGACCTGTACATGAATTTAAGTGGTTGAATTATTTATACAAGCCCCCAAACTAAAAACAACCTAAATGTTTACCATTAGTAAAACGGATTTTTAAATGGTGAATAACCTATACAATGAAATACCACACAGCTATGAGAATGAACAAACAATAGTAAATCACCAACATGGATATATCACAAATATAACTTTGAATTAAAGAAAGAAAAAAACTAAATACTGTAGCATTTCATTCATAGAAGATCAAAAGTAAGCAAAAATAGATTATTAGTCATCAACAAAAAGGAACACACTAGTGATACATACAACGATATCACTGAACTATAAAATATTATGATAGAAAAGCCAGATATAAAACAGTATATATTGTATGATTATACTATGACATTCAAGGAAAGACAAAACTAATCTATAGCAACAAAAAAATAGGTAAGTAGTTGCCTCTTGAGTCCTGAGGTGGGGGCAGAATGACTGCAAAAAAAAAAAAGCAACTTTATGGAGTAATAGAATATTCTATATCTTGATTATGGTAGTGGTTACATAGGTGTAGACTCTTGATTGAATTCATACAACTGTACATATAAAAGAGGTGCATTCATTGTGTGTAATTTATTTCTCAATAACATGTAATAATCAAGGAAAATGTTTACATCAAAAATGTGATAATTCCTTAATAAAATTACTTAAACAAAAAATAATTTATGATAGTAGAAGTCAGAATAGTGGTTATTGTTAAGGAATTAATGACTGATGGAAGACTTCTAAGGCGCTGATGGTAATGTCTAATCTAAATATGTGTGGTACCTGTTTTTATTTTGTGAACATGTATCAAATCATGCACTGATACTTTGTTCCTTATTCTATGTGTATATTATACTTTCATAAGGAACTCCATCAAAATTGCCAGTGAAAATTAGCAAGGACATGAAACAAAATCAATTCTCAGAAATTACTGGTACAAATGTGAATTATTATAGGCACTTTGGAAAATGCTGTGACATTATCTGCTAGATGTGAAATACATATAAAATCATCAATTGCTATCCTTGGAATATGTCCAAGATCCGTATGTATATTTGTTCATCAAAATATAAGTGCAAGAATATCCATAGTAGCTTATTTATTAACTCCAAACTGGAAGTAAGTTATCTATCCACCAACAGTAAGATGGAGAAATTATTTAAGATATAGTCATACAATAGACTAATGTACACCAATGAAAAATTTAAATAAGAGCTACTTCAACAATATGAATGAATCTCACAAATATGATATTGAATGAAAGCAGCCACACCTCCTCCCCCCCAAAAAAGAGAGAGGGATAGAGTGTTTATGTTATAGTTTCATGTGTACAAAGACCAAAGCCTAGGTAACCATTGAATCTGTTTTTGTTTAAGAGATAGAAAGTCACAAGAGAAAATCATATCACATCCATCCTAACAGTGAGAAAAAAGCCATACATTCTGTAAAATCAGTGTTTTTCTCGAACCACTAAAAATTGGGTTTTGCAAGGTGATCCAGGGAATTAAATTCCAAAGGATGACAATACCTCCACAAAGAAGTAAAACACACAAACTCTTTCAACTTTGGCAGAACACAGGCATCACAGAAACAGGTAAGGAGTCAGGTAAACTTTTAATGAATTCCTAAAACCCAACTGTGGGTTATCATATCAATTTAGACTTGGAATCCCAGACATAGAGGAGTTCCTTACCCATTTAAACCTTCTTCTTTAACCTCCACAGGGTACAAACATGAGTGACTGTTAGCCATTCATCTGTCTTCTTTACAGAAGGTTCTATTCATCTCTCTTGCCCATTGAAATAAGAGATTGTTGGCTCTTTTTATGTTGCTTAGTTTGAGTTCTCTGTAGATCCTAGTTATCAACCTTTTGTCCAATTTATAATGTGCAAATATCTTTTCCCATTCTGATGACTGTCTATTTGTTTTGGTTGTTGTCTCCTTAGCTGTACAGAAGCTATTCAATTTAATTAAGTAAACATTTGGGGTTTTTTGCTTCTGTTGCAATTGCCACTGAAGTCTTCTTCATAGTCTTTTCCCAGGCCAATACCTTCAAGTGTTTTTCCCACAGTTTCTTCAGGGATTTTTGTTTCATGTCTTATATTTAGATTATTTATCCATCTTAAATCAATTTGTATAAGTGGTGAGAGGTGCAGGCCCAGTTTCAGTCTTTTATATGTGGTTATTCAGTTCTCCCAACACCACTTATTTAATAGGGATTTTTTTCCCCCAGTGCATATTCTTGTTTGGTTTATCAAAGATCAGGTGGCTGTAAGATTTTAGTTTCATCTCATAGTTTTCTATTTGGTTCCAAATGTTAATGTCTCTATTTTTGTGCTGTTTTGGTCACTATGGCCTTGTAGTATAGCCGAAAGTCTGATAGGGTGATACTCTCAGCTTTGTTTTTATTACTAAGAACAGCCTTACCTATATGGGTTTTTTTCTGGTTCCATACAAAATGAAGAATTATTTTTTCCAAGTAATAAAAGCATAATGTTGGTATTTTAATGGGGATTGCATTGAATCTGTAGATTGCTTTGGAAAGTACAGACATTTTAACCATGTTTATTCTTCCCAGCCATGAGCATGGTATGTTCTTCCATTTGTTAAAATCTTCTGCTATTTCTTTTCTTAGGGTTTTGTAATTTTCTTTATAAAGGTCCCTAATTATTAGAGAAATGGAAATCAAAACCACCCTGAGATCTCACCTAACCCCACTGAGAATGGCCCATATCACAAAGTTTCAAAGCTACAGATTCTGGCATGGATGTAGAGATAAGGGAACACTTTTACATTGCTGATGAGAATGCAAACTAATACAACCTTTTTGGGAAAGAAGTATGGAGAATCCTCAAAGAACTCAAACTAAACCTAACATTTGATCCTGCAATCCCATCTACCCAGAAGGAAAATAAATCCTTTTATCATAAGGACATTTGCACTAGACTGTTTATTGCAGCTTAATTTACAATCACCGAAATGTGGAAACAGCCTAAATGCCCACTAACCCAGGAATGGATTAACAAGCTGTGGTATATGTATACCAAGGAATATTATTCAGCCACTAAAAAAGATGGAAATTACATATCTTTTGTACTAACTTGGATGGAGGTGGAACACATCACATTGTTCTTAGTAAAGCATCACAAGAATGCAGAAGCAAGAATCCAATGTACTCAATTTTGATATGAGGACAACTGATGATCTAGTACATGGTGAGGGGTGGAGGAATGGTGGAGTGGAGAGAGGGAAGGAGGATGGGTCATGGTGTTTGGCACACTTCTTAGGGGAGAAACACATTTATAAGAGGGACTTTGCTTGACAAATGCAATTAGTGTAACCTGTATCTTTGTACCCTCAATGAATCCCCAACAATTTAAAAAAAAGGGTGACTGGGTGGATGGTAAGAAACTGAGAGAAGGCTCTTCAGGGAAGAGCAGCAAACCTTCTCAATCCCATGACCTCTGGGGGAGGGACAAATGCATAATCAGTCTGCCTCTGGAGAAATATAAGAAACTCTTTTTTCTTTCTTCAGGCACTAAACAAAGATCTATAGTTTCTCAGAAAATGGTGAAAGCAAAGGCCATCTGCTCTTGAGGGGGTGCAGAGGAAAAATTGATAGTGTTGGCATCCTGCACCAATACAAAAGTAGAGTTTTGTTATCAATATTCAATGGGGCAAGAGCAGAAATTCTCTCCTGCCTATGACCTTCTACAGATCTAAGCCAGAGGTCGGCCACCAAGGAAATGCTAAGACAACCCCACCTTCAAAACTAGGCATATGGGCCCTGAATAAGACAGAGTTTGGACCAACAGAACAAAGAACACTGACTACTGCCACTACAAGGCTAGCGTGGAATAAAGAGCAGCAGTACTCTACCATGGTGGAGTGCAGAAACGCAGATTGAAAGCCCCATTGTGGCACAGACATGTTGAGACTACTGAAACTTAGAGAGGAACAGGAACATTTGGAAAAAAGAAATCACACTACACAGAAGCAAAAGCAATTTGACAGTGCAAGATTTTGGAGCTTATACCAATAACCAAATCCAACCCTGGGTAAACTACAGACTAAATTGACTCACCCTTCCACCCAGTAGTAGCTAGCAGAAACTTGGGAGGCAAAGGTAGAAGAATCACTTCAGCTCAAGACTTTGAGGCTGCAGTGAACTGTGATCTGGATTCTAAAATGGGTGACAGAGCAAGACCCTTTCTCTAAAAATAAGAATTATAATAATACATTTAAAAAATTGCAAAACATATAGCCTTCATGGCATTTTCTTGATCACTATATAAAGACATTGTACGATCAAAATATTTCTGAATGTATATGAAGCACATTGTGCCCTATGATTGCACCAATGTACACAATTATGATTCAATAAAATTATTAAAAAAAAAGAGTTTGCCAACAAGCATTGGCAAAACAAAAACAAAAAACAGAAAAAAAATTGCAAAACATATAAAAAGTTAAGAAAATTCACACATTTCTAAGGGAAAGAATAGAAATGGACTCAGTTATCTCGATGTTGGTCGAATAAAGAAACCTTAAAATAACCACGACTAATACATATGTTAATAAATCTACTGGAAAGGTTGGATAATACACATGAAGAGATTATCAACTCCATCTGAAAAAAATGTAAACTATAAGAAAAAGTAAAATGAAAATGCTAGAATTAAAAGTCTGTATCTATAGGATTATAAATATACTAAACATAGTAGAAGAAAATCAGAATAAACTTGAGACAAAGCAATAGAAATTATTCAAAATGAAACACTAAGAGAAAAGAAGGAATGAATAAAACAGAATAGAGCATTCAAGAATGGTAAGACAATAACAAATAGTCTAGAGTACTTGTCATTAGAGTTCTAGAAAGTGAAGAGAGAGAAGAATTCAGGGTAGGAGACAATTTGAAAAGATGATAGACAAGAATTTTCCGAAATTAATGAAAGACAAAAATCAAGACATAAATTTAGCTTAGGGAACACTAAACAGGACTATAAAAGGACATGTAGTACTCAAAGTGAAAAATAAGATGAATATAATATCTCAAGGACAAAGAAGAAAAAAAGCACATATAGAGAAATAAAGATAAGAATTACATCAGAGTCTCATACAATATATTACTTTTTGAGCTTGGCTTTTTAAAAAGTATGCATAAGACAAAAGAGTGATATTTTTTAATAGTTAAAAGGAAAACATCATTTGAAAATTTTATATCTGGTAGTCATTTCTTTGTGTAGATATATATTTCGGTTGTTGACCACACTTCATTGGCCACTGACTGAGTAATGCTAATTTCATCAGTGATAAGTCAAAACTATCAAGATAATTTATGTAAGACTGAGAATTCTTGGGAACTGTAACAACCAGCTTTGAAGGATAATAAAGAGACATAACAACTTTATGTATTGTGGTATCTTGGATAAGATCTCGAAGGAGGAAAAGGAAATTTGATTAAAACTGAGGAAATATTGGTGTGTTTTTTGTGATAAATGTATCATTATAATGATATATTAATAAATGTTTATAATAGGGAAAACTATTGTAAAGCATACGAGGTATAGGCAATATATTTACTATCTTCACAACATAACACTTATAAATGCAAATCAAAGCCACCCTGAGATATCACCTAACCCCACCTAACCCTAGCCCACATCACAAGGTCACAAAGCTGCAGAAGTTTCTGTGGGTCCAGGGAGAGGAGTACACTTATGCTCTGTTTAGGACAGCCTTTTTGGAAAGAAATATGAAGAATCTTCAATGAGCTAAAAGTAGGCCTTCCACTTGATCCCACAAGCCATAAGTAGGTATCTACTCGCAAGAAAAAAGGTCATTTTACCATAAGGATATTTGCACTTGAATGTTTATACCAGGTTAATTCACAACTACAAAGATGTGGAGACAACCCAAGTGCCCATCAACTCATTAATGGATTAATAAAGTGTGGTATATGTATACTATGGGATACTATTTGACCACAAAATAATGGAAATTTTGAATTTTTTGTCTTTTTCTAGATGGATTTGGAGAATATTCTTCTAAATATCTCAAGAATGGAAAAGCAAGTATCCCATGTACTCAGTACTAATCTGAAACTACTGGATCAATAACTACAGTACCACTTGAGAAAAGCCAGTATTAAATTCAAGATGGGGGAAAGGGAAAAGAGCTTGGTAAGTTCCCACCTATGGGGTAAAATGTAGAGTATATGGCACAGTTCTTGGGTGAAGGACTCAGCTACAACTTGGACTTTGGACTTGACCTTACAAATGCAAATAATGCACCCTCATCATATATGCCGTCATATTAACTTGAAGTAAAAAAAGCAAAGAACATGGAAAAATAGATACAAGAGACTTCATTAAAAAAATTGTGTATCAAAAGACATTCTCGACAGTGTGAAAAGACAACTCACAGAATGGGAGAGAATATTTGGAAATAATGTCTGATAAGGGACTTTATCCCTTATATTATCCATATGTGTATAGATAATATATCCCTTATATATTATCTATCCATAATGTATAAAGAACTTTTACAACTCAATAATAAGAAGACAAATAACCCAATTAAAAATGGGCAAAAAGTCTGAATTGACATTTCCCCACTGAAGATATTCAAGTGGCCAATAAGCAAGAGAAAAGATACTCAACATCATTAGTCATTAGGAAAATTCAAATCAAAACCATAATGAGATAGTGCTTTATACCTACTAGGATGGCTATTTACAAAAAAAAGACTGATGAAAAAAGTGTTGGTGAGGATGTGGAAAAATGGGAACCCTAGTAATCTGCTGGTGGGAATGTAAAATAGCAGAACCACTTTACAAAACAGTCCGGCAGTTCCTCAAAAACTTAAAGATGGAGTTGCCATATGATTCCACAATTCCATTCCTAGGGATCCAAGAGAAACGAAAACATATTTTCACACACAAACCTTTACACAAATGTTCACAGCAACATTATTCATAATATCCATAAAGTGGGAACAATTCAAATGTTCGACTGCGAATGGATAAACAAAATGTGTTATCTATACAATGAGATACTACTTAACCATCAAAAGGAATGTAGAACCAATACATGCTACAGCATGGATGGCCCTTGAACACATTATATTAACTGAAAGAAGCCAGTCACAAACTCTATATATGCTATCGTATTTTCTTTGTATTAAAAGTTCAGAATAACCCAATTGACTGAGATAAAAGGTTAGTGGTTACCTGGGCATGGGGAGTAGAGGGAGGAATGGGGAGTGACTGCTTATCATCATGGGCTATCTTTTCAGTGTAATTAAAATGTTCCGGAGTTAGGTAATAGTGATGGTTGCACAATTCTATGAAACTAAAAATCATTTAATTTTCTATTTTAAATAAGTGACTTCTATGGTATATGAATTCTACCTTAATGAAGTTGTTACTAAGAATTAAAAATATGTTTATTTAAAAAGTTAAATAGTAGCAAGAGCACTGAGAAAGGGAATCAGAACTTGAAGTAAGATCAATATGGTGATCAATTTCTTTTTTTTTCTTTCTTTTTTTTTGCAGTTTTTGGTCGAGGCTGGGTTTGAACCTACCTCCTCCGGCATAGGGGGCCGGCCCCCTACAACTTTGAGCCACAGGCGCTGGCCCTGGTGATAAATTTCTCATGTGATTTTTACTTCTTGTATACAGAGACAAAAACTGTCTGAACTCAATTATTGCACATGAGATGTAGACATAAAGAACTCCAAGAAAACCTTACTATTTTTGGTCCAAGGAATAGGAAGCATTGCCTCTACAGGATTCAGAGAGTGGTCCCAATCCCTTTATTTTTCTGATGTCCTTGTACTTGGCGAGCCTGAATCCTAAATCTTTAATTCATTGGTGAAAGCATCAGCAAAAGCTGAGAAGACAATTAAAACCGTGAGGAAAAGAATTGCTTCTCTCAGCTAAGAGAACATAGGTCTATAAAGTAAGAGAAGAATCCCTCTTGATATTTTTAACTCTCCATTCTCCCACCATGAGGGAAGGGAAGTGTAAATAAAAGTGGCTAGATGAAAAACTCTAGCTAACGGACCTGAATGGGGGTTCCCTGGGTGACAGAGAGTGTGGTAGGGGGAGGAAATATGAGAAAGGATCCTATCAGATTGTATAGTGAATACTGGGCTCAACTTGAGGTGCTTATGCAGAAATCTTACTGTAAGTAGGAGAACTGGTGATAGATAATAGCACAGGTCTCTACGCCCTGGGTGTTTCACAAAAACTGTGAACCCAAATATCACTGCACCTAACAATAGCTAAATACATTTACTTTTAAAGTGCCTATGGAACATTTACCGATATTTATTCCAGGTCATAAAATCAACATCAAGGAAGTATTTAAAAATTGAAACCATCTAGAATATAGATTCTGAACATAATGTAATCAAACTAGAAATTAAACCTTAACAAAGTAAAAGGAAAATCTCAGAACACTTGGAAGTTAAACATCACCCTTTTACTACCCTTTTAAGCAACCCTCTCAAATCAATGACCCAAACAAGGGGTCAAAGAGAATGTCTCAGGGAAAGAAAAGGGCACTGAACTGACTTAAATTGCAAATACAATATATTAGAACTTGGAGGATGCAACCATAGCAGTGTTTCAAGGGAAAATTAGAGCACTTAATGCTTACATTCACAAAGAATATCATTCTCAATTCAATAGTCTAAGCTTCCACTTTAATTAAGTAAAAAAAGATAAAAAATTAACCCAAAGCAGGCAGGAAAAAGGACATAAAAAGAGAACAACATAAATAAGTGAAATGAAATAAGAAAATAAATAGAGAAAATCAAAGGCTGCAAAACTGGTTATTTTAAAAGATCAATATGATTAATAAAGCTCTGTAGACAGAAAGGCAAAATACAAATTAAAGGAAACATAAATCACCAACATTAGAAATTAAACAGAGGTTATCATTACAAATACTATAGAAATAAGGAAGATAAAAAGGAAATACTAAGGACAATTTTATTTACATAAATTCAAGAACCTAGATGAAATTGAACCATTCCTCAAAAATCAGACACTATTGAAACTCACCCCAAACAAAATGAAAAATCTCAACGGAATTAAAGCCACTAATGAAACTGATGGCATAGTTGAAAAAATTTTTTTGAAAAAAAAAAAAAAAAGCAACTCTGTAGATCCAGATGGTTTATATGGAGCTCTCTCCCAAAGGTTTAAATAGAATAACTACCAATTCTACAAAGTTTCTTCAAGAAAATAGATGAAGGAATATATCCTTACTCATTTTATGAGGTTGCCATTACCCTTATATGAAAAGTAGGCAAGACAGTACAATAAAAGTAAAACTACTTTTATTATAGACCAATACTTTTGGTGTGAACATGTAATGCAATAATCCCTAACAAAAATGTTAGTAAATGTGATCCAGAAATATATAATAAAGGATAATAGACCATAACCAAGCAAGGTTTAGAGATGCAATACTGTTCAATTTTTCACAATGTAAACCTCCATAATAACAGACTAAATAATTTTTTTAAAAAACAGAGTCTCACTATGCGGTCCTTGGTAGAGTGCTGTGGTGTCACAGCTCACAGCAACCTCAAACTCTTGGGCTTAAGTGATTCTCTTGCCTCAGACTCCTAACTAGCTAGGACTACAGGTGCCCACCACGACACCCGGCCTTTTCAGACTAAATAATTTGATGATCAGCTCAGTAGAAGGATAAAAAGCATTTGGCAATCTACCACTTCTGTTTGTAAGAAAAACCCTTAGAAACTGATAAATATATAAGAAGTTTACCTAATATAAAACATCTACCAAAAGAAAACTATAGCTAATAAACTTTACGTTGAAAGACTAAATGCCTTCTCTCTGAGATCAAGAAATAAGGCAAGGATGTCTATTCTCACCACTTCTACTGAAGAATTTAGTGGAATTCTTATCAGTGGAATACAGGAAAAATAATAAATAAAAATAAATAAAAAAGCAATAATTGGGTTTTAGCCTTCATATGAAAGCTCAATTATAGCACAAGAATACAGGGCATTGGCGGGTGAATGGGGACACAGGGCAAGGGAACACCTGAAGCAGCCAGAGAACACGTGCAAGGAATGGGACAGGTTTCGTCCTTTCCGGCAGACAACTGCTAATCGGGGTCTCAGCGGCCTGTACTAAATTCCC
>CAUYON010198632.1:0-12077 GCA_963573935.1 Arctocebus calabarensis
TGGTGGGCACCTGTAGTCCCAGCTACTTGGGAGGCAGAGGCAGGAGACTCGCTTGAGCCCAGGAATTGGAGGTTGCTGTGAGCTGTGATGCCACGGCACTCTATCCAGGGTGACAGCTTGAGGCTCTGTCTCAAAAAAAAAGAATAAAGGCTACCAGGGGCTAGTAGAAGGAAGGAGCTATTTAATGGGTATAGAGTTTCTGTTTGGGAGTAATGAAATGGGAAATATGAAAAGGTTCAGAAATAGATGATGGTAATGGTTGTATAACATTGTGAATGTACTTAATACCATTGAATCATACACTTAAAAGTAAATTGTAAGTTTGTTGTGTAAGGCTTAACAAAATAAAAAAGTATTTGGAAAGAAATCAAAATTATTCTAAATTTGATGATAAATGTCAACCCCAAATCCAAACAAAAACATAGGGACCCTCAAACAAGATACATAGAAGGCAAAGCACACTTAAACATCTAACAGTCAAACTGCTGAGAAACAGCTGTCCTAGCAACAGATGGTGAAAAACATTAAATGACATGTATAGTAGTATCAGAAATCATAAGTGCTTAGAAATAAATTTAATGAAAGCTGGATTACGCTTACACTGAAAACTATCAAATATTTCTTAGAGAGCTAAAGAAGACCTAAATATGGGTGGCTCCTGTGGCTTAAAGGAGTAGGGCACCAGCTCCACATACTGGAGGTGGTAGGTCAAACCCAGCCCCGGCCAAAAACTGTAAAAAAAAAAAAAAGAAGAAGAAGAAGACCTAATAAATGGCAGTTATTATTTCCCATTTCTGTATTCATTTCCCAGAGAGGATGCATCATCATCTTATATGTAGCTCATTCTTTTACCAATAATAAGTAACTCACTCACATCTATTTATTATCTATTTATTAAGAGCCTTCATTAATTTAATATTTTATTAATTCTATCTGAGTTATTGGAAAACCATTCTATTATTTGGAAGAACATTCTTTTTCACTAATTCATACCATGGACAAAAACAATTCATGAAGGTTTGTTTTTGTATATTCTATCACTGATCATTTATACTCATGACTTCGGAAGTTTTCAACCACCTAAAACTAAGTGAGAAAATAAAATTACACATCATAATAGTCATCTGAAATACATGCAAGTGTACCTTGAGCCTGGATTGTCCCTGTAAGTTCCAGAGTTTCCAGGGAAGGCAGGGTGAGAAGCAGTTCCTGTTCTGCCACACTGAGTTCGCATTTGTCTATGGAGCATTTGGTGACAGAGGCCTTGTGCAGTTCAAGAGCTGGGCGGATGCTTTCAATAATGCCTTTGCTGTGAGTTAAATGGAGCTCAATGTGCTGTGAGGCTGAGAAAACCGTCATTAGCACCTTGAGCATCTCCTGGTCTATAGAATCAGCATTAGTCACATGGACTTCCAGAAGGGGAATTTTGTACTGCTTTGGAGAAAGTTTCCAGTAGCCAGAACTGATGTCTGGCGGTGCTATGTGCTGGATACCCATAAAACTCGTCACCCTATTCTCTTTTTCAGCTAAATTCTGCTCCCACTCATTCATAGGTTCAAAGGCAGAAGCATAGTCGTGATCTATAGTTGGTGCCTGTGATTTGTCTAAACATGTTTCCAGGACTGAAAAATCTGCTCGACGTGGATGTTTCTTTCCTTTTATGAAAAACTGAATGCTTCTCATCAATGGCAGGCTTTCCGGGTAATCAAAAAAGTACTGTAATTTAAGTACATCCAAAGTCAGGGTTCTCCCTTGAAGGAATTGCAAAATAAGTGATGAACATGCAGCAACAGTATTGCTTTGATAAGCAATTTTTAGGGCAAGACCCAGTAAATGTTTTGAAGCCAGTGAAAAGTAAGCTTGTGGAACCATTTGCCACAATACTCTAATTAATTGCATTTCCGGTGAAATTTCTGGATGGTGCTTCAGGTAGTCATCATTTTCAGATACATTCTTCAATGACTCTTTATCATCCACTAAATGAAATAAATGAGATACGATTTTTGGTCCTGCCTTTGTTAAAGGGCAATTGGAGATATAGTTCAAAAAGTTGTCATAGGGCTTTAGAGCCATCATGGATGAGTTGATTTGTTTCAAATAATAAAGTCCCATGTCATGATCTGCCTGCCTATCTGAATCCAGGAGTTCAATCAGCCTCCTTGCAGCAAGAAATTCTTGGAATGCGGGACTTAAAAACTGATAGATTGGTCTCAGTCTCTGGGCTGTAAATTTGCTCATCAGGTACATGGTTAGATCTCCATCTTCATCAACCCCTGCTTCTGAGAGGTCATCATCACTAAACTCAAAACAAGATGAAAAAAAACCTTTCAAGGCCATCTCACCACAGGAGGACACGGTTGCTTGGAGAAGTTCAATGCTAGTTTTGTGCCTTAAGGAAAGGCATTTCATATAGGACTTGAAAACAGCCACATCATCAAAAGACTGATCAAAAGGATACTGAAACCAATTAGCACAGACTGCTGCCACAAAAAGGGGAGTTTTATGAATCTCCTGCAAATTTTCTTGCTTTCCAAAGTAAATCATTAACTTTACCAAACGGGTCTTGTTATGTGGAAAGAGCTTCCGTAATATACAGATAGTATTATAGAAGGGAAACACTTTGATCTCTAGAATTGTACCTAGGTATCGACGGATGTCCCTGGCTCTGTTTGTACGGACAGCGATCAATAAGCATGTCCGTGATGAGTGGTTTTTTTGAATCAGTCTTTCTATGTCTTGAGGGACTGAGCCCATTTCTTTGTAGTCATCGAGCAGGAATAAGACCTGATTTCTTAACTGCTGGATGATGTTCCTCATGCACATTTCAGTAACAGATCCTTCTTTCTCTAGGAGTTGGTCAGAAATAATGTCAGCCAGCCCCTGGCCCGGTCTGGTAGCAGTAAGGGAAAGGTAGAAGACCAGTTGGAACCTGTTTAACATGGGACAGCATCCTGATGCCCATAGAAAAGCTATTTTCTTAAGGAAGATTGTCTTTCCACTACCAGCTTCACCTTCCACACACATGACAGAGTTCAAGTTGGTGAAGACCTCAGGCAATACCAGGGGCTCTTGTACAAGATTGCTGATGTCCTTTGAAGCAATGGACAGATCACAGCCCAGCAAGTGGTCCGTGGGTAGGCTAGAAGAGCTCTCAAGCAAAGACAGGCGGCGGAAACTGGCATTGATGTAGGCTGCTCTCAGTTGCTCACTCAAACTCTTTGCCTCTTGAAACCATTGGGGTTCACCCTGTTCCATCTCTGTGGAGAAATGAAAGGGGGTCATGCCTGGGATTCATATTCACATCTCTCTCAGTCCTAATACCATACTCTTCTCACTACCTGAATCTGCCTGTTTACTAAGGAAATTTTAGGACCTTCCACAGCCTCTGTGACTCCTGGATTAAGAGATTAGGATCCACTCAGTTTCCTCTACAAAATCAGAATGTGGGGAGCACATGTCCAAAGTGCCCCTCTTAACACGGAGACCTACACATAATGTGCCTTATTAGAAGCACCAGAGGCTGGGCAGGGCGGCTCACGCCCCAGCACTGTGGCATTGCTTGCAGCCGGGAGTTTGAGACCAGCCTAGACAACACAGGAAGATCCTGTCTCTCAAAAAAAAAAAAAAAAATTGAAAATTAGCTGGGCATGGTGGTACGTGCCTGTAGTCCTAACTTCTTGGGAGGCAGAAGGAGCCCTTACGCCCCCGAGTTCAAGGCTGCAGGAAGCAATGATGGAGCCACTGTGCTGCAGCCTGGGCAACACAGCGAGACCCTGTCTCAAAAACAACAGCAACAAAAAGAAGCACAACGGAATAGGATCATTTCCCATTTTAAAATCTCAAGAAAGAAGCTTACTGAATGGTGCCTTTAAATACTAGTTTGTATTTGAAATGTTGATTACTGTCAGTTTGGCCCTGGGAGCACTCTGAAGACATTAGAGGAGCCCTGACTTTCTCTCATATGGGATACTCTCCATTGCAATCTGCTCCTCTGTAGCAGCTCTTTGCACAATCACAAATACTTTTTCTTTCTTTTTTTTGCAGTGTTTGGCCGGGGCTGGGTTTGAACCCACCACCTCTGGCTTATGGGGCCGGTACCCTACTCCTTTGAGCCACAGGCGCCACCTACAAATACTTTTTCTTTTCAACCCCCCAGTACATGCAAATATATTTACACAGACATATAACCCATATGCCACTTGACGCTTCTTACCTGGCAATATAGAACTGTCTGTAGCTGAATCTTCAAGATTGCTTTCACTTGTGCTTTCCTTTGAAAAATAAAATCCTCTATTAAATCAAGATTTGCCTAAAGAGAGGGGGCAATCACGTTATAATAGGAGACAAAATGTCTTCTAAATACAGCCCACCCTCAAATACTTATCGGGACTGATGTGAGGAGTGCTCCAAATATGAAACAATAAATCACCTGCAAACATCTGCAAGGCTGTGTGTTTCTAGTTGGCTCAGATACAACGATACATTCCATGAGTGAATATTATCCAGGTAATCAGAATCATAGTGATTGGAGCAAGAAGTACCCTGCTATCTATGGCCATACTACCCAGAATGCACCTGATCTCAGAAGCTAAGCAAGGTCAGGCCTGGTTAGTACTTGGATGGGAGACTGCCTGGGAATACTGGGTGCTATAGGCATTTAAAAAAAAAAAAAAAAAAGAATCCTCAAAAAATTGTAGACACAGCCTCTGTCCTTTGTTAACTACATTTTTCTTTTTCTTTTCTGTTATTGTTAACTACATTTTTAATATTACATACCTAGGATGCAGAAAGTTTATGCTTCTTCCTTAAAAAATCTATCTATCTCCCAGTTTTTTCTTCAATGTCATTTTTCAGCTCACAAATATAAAAGATGAATCAGAAGAAAAGCAAGTTGCTATTTTTGTTTTCTTTTTGTGGGATGACAAACTTAACATACCTAACATACAGCCTCAAAATAAGGTGATGTGTTTGTATATGTGTATTAAATTGTTAGTGCCTTATCTCCCAGAGAACTACACAGGATTGTTCAGCTTAAAGAGGTCAGCCTATTATACGGGTAGATGATTTTATTGGGCATTTGCTTTTGTTAAAGAAACATCATCCCTGCCCCCAAAAAGGCCACATAGCAGGTCAGGCCTCCCAAAGCAGATCACAAATGCGATTCATTTAGCCTAGACGCTACTCAAGAGAGTCTCGCCCCCAAAGTGGAAGGATGGACTGACTGTGCCGTTCATGAAGCTAGGTACTGTGTCTTACTGGTTCACTGTGGTATCCCTGTCTGTAGCTATAATATGGTAGGTACTTAGGAGATGATTTGTAGAATTTCTTTGCTTATTTATGGAAAGAAAATTCCTGTTCAAAACAGTTTTCAATCACATTATCACGTATTACCAAATAAAGTGGTGATATTCATTACCGTTAATTCACACAGTTCAACATGGCTCTGAAGGTCTGGAATCACTTCTGCAGAGGACTTCATATTTTGGACAAATCGACAACTAAGGGCAAAAGTTAAAAGTTATAAAATTAGTTGTATGCAATTCAGCAGTTGTAATAGGTTTTTTTTTTTTTTTGAGACAGAGCCTCAAGCTATCACCCTGGATAGACTACTGTGGCATCACAGCTCACAGTAACCTCCAATTCCTGGGCTCAAGCGAGTCTCTTGCCTCCACCTCCCAAGTAGCTGGGACTACAGGCTCCCGCCACAATGCCTGGCCATTTTTTGGTTGCAGCCGTCATTGTCGTTTGGCGGATCCAGGCTGGATTCGAACCCACCAGCTCAGGTGTACGTGGCTGGCGCCTTAGCCCGTTGAGCCACAGGCTTCGAGCCTGTAATAGGTTTTTAAAAAAGAATCAGAAGTAAAGACGACAACCCTTATCTATGGATTCTGGAAACAAAAAAAGGACATTAGTGGAAAAATTAATGAAATCCAAATGAACTCAAGACTTAATAGTAATCTACCAGTGTACCAATTATTATTATTTATTATTTATTTTTTTTGAGACAGAGTCTTGCTTTGTTGCCCTCCGTTGAGTACCATGGCATCTTAGCTCACAGCAACCTTAAAATCTTGGGCTCAAGCAATTCTCTTAACTCAGCACCCAAGTAACTGAGACTACAGGCACCTGCCACAACGCCTGGCTATTTTTAGAGACCAGGTCTCACTGTGGCTCAGGCTGGTCTCAAATTTGTGAGCTCAGGCAATTCACCCGCCTCAGTCTCCCAAGTGCTAGGATTATAGGCGCGAGCCACACACCTGGCCCCAATTCTTAAATAAAAAACAAAAAAGATAGCTGGGCATTGTTGCGGGCACCTGTAGTTGCAGCTACTTGGGAGGCTGAGGCAAGAGAATCGCCTAAGCCCAAGAGTTGGAGGTTGCTATGAGCTGTGACGCCACAGCACTCTACCGAGGGCGACACAGTGCGACTCTAATTCAAAAAAACAAAAAAGAGAGAGACAGTGTTGGCTAGGCATGGTGGCTTGCACCTATAATCCTAGCGCTCTGGGAGGCTAAGACAAGCGGATAGCTTGAGATCAGGAATTTGAGACCAGCCTGAATAAGAGGGAGACCCAATCTCTACTAAAACCAGAAAAATTAGCCAGGCATTGTGGTTGGTGCCTATACACCCAGCTGCTCAGGAGGCTAAGGCAAGATGATTGCTTGAGCCCAGATGTTTGAGGTTGCTGTGAGCTAGGCTGATGACAAGGCACTTTAGCCTAGGCATAAAGTGAGACTCAAAAAAAAAAAATTGGGCGGCGCCTGTGGCTCAGTGGGTAGGGCACCAGCCCCAAATACTGAGGGTAGTGGGTTCAAACCCGGCCCTGGCCAAACTGCAACAAAAAAACAAACAACGACAACAACAACAACAAAAAATAGCCGGGTGCTGTGGTGGACGCCTGTAGTCCCAGCTACTTGGGAGGCTGAGACAAGAGAATCGCCTAAGCCCAGGAGTTGAAGGTTGCTGTGAGCTATGTAGAGAGCTACAGCACTCTACCAAGGATGATACAGTGAGACTCTGTCTCTACCAAAAAAAAAAAAAAAAAAAAATTATGACATAGGAATGGATTTGATATAAGAAATAATAAAATTAAAAAAGAGAGAGACAGAGTCTTGCTTGCTGAAATGCAGTGGTGGAATCACAACTCACTATAGCCTAAAACTCCTGGGTTCATGCAATTCTTCCACCTCAGCCTCTGAAGTTGTTGGGATTGCAGGTGTGAGCCACCACATTGGCTACCAATATTTAATTTTGACCAATGTATTAGGTAGTGTAAGGTGTTAGAATTAGAGGAAACTGGCTTGGCACCCATAGGTCAGTGGTTAGGGCACTGGCCACATACAGCAGGGCTGGTGGGTTTGAACCTGGCGTGGGCCTGCTAAACAGTAATGACAAGTACAACAACAACAAAAATAGCCGGGCATTGTGGTGGGTGCCTATAATACCAGCTACATGGGAGTATGAGGCTTAACCCCAAGAGTTTGAGGTTGCTGTGAGCTGTGACGCCACAGTACTCTACGAAGGGCAACATAGTGATACTGCCTCACAAACCAAACAAACAAACACAAAAAAAGCATTAGGGGAAACTAGGTAAGGTAAGATATGGGAACTCTTTCTGTTATCTTTGCATTTTTCTATAAATCCAAATTCATTCAAATTTAAAAAGGTCTCATTTAAAAAAAACTTCATTGATGGGCGGTGCCTATGGCTCATCAAGTAGGGCACCGGCCCCATACACTGAAGGTGGTGGGTTCAGACCCGGCCTCAGCTGAACTGCAAAACAGAAAAATATCTGGGCATTGTGGCAGGCGCCTGTAGTCCCAGCTACTCGGGAGGTTGAGGCAAGAGAATCGCCTGAGCCCAGGAGTAGGTTGCTGTGAGCTGTGTGATGTCAGGGCACTCTACTGAGGGTGATAAAGTGAGACTCTGTCTCTACCAAAAAAAAAAACAAAAACTTCATTGATATCAAAACTAAAAGATGGCCACAAACATACTCTCTAAAAAAATGATTTGCCAAGCTGTTTAGGCTATAGTGAGCTATGATTCCACAGCTCACTCCTGTAATCCCAGCACTCTGGGAGGCTGAGGTGGGTGGATTGCCTGAGCTCACAGATTCGAGACCAGCCTGAGCCAGAGAGAAATCTTGTCTCTAAAGAAAATATCCAGGCAGGGCGGCACCTGTGGCTCAAAGGAGTAGGGCGCCGGCCCCATATGCAGGAGGTGGCAGGTTCAAACCCAGCCCTGGCCAAAAACTGCAAGAAAAAAACAAATCTGGGCATTGTGGCAGGCGCCTGTGGGTTATAGGCTGGAACCAATAGCTCTTGCTCACGCTGCTCTGGAACTTCTGAGCTCAGGCAATCTACCTGCCTCAGCCTCCCACAGTGCTAGGAATACGTAAGTCACCATGCCTGGTCAAGAAATATTTCTTTGAAAAAAAAAAAAAAACAGAAAAAATAGAAAAAAGAAATATTTCTTTGGGCTCAACAGGCTAAGGCGCCAGCCATGTACACCTGAGCTGGCAGGTTCGAATAGAGCCCTGGCCCGCCAAAGAACAATGACGGCTGCAACCAAAAAATGGCCGGGCGTTGTGGTGGGCGTCTCTAGTCCCAGCTACTTGGGAGGCGGAGGCAAGAGACTCGCTTAAGGCCAGGAGTTGGAGGTTGCTGTGAGCTGTGATGCCACAGCACTTTATCCAGGGTGACAGCTTGATGCTCTGTCTCAAAAAAAAAAAAAGAAGAAGAAATATTTCTTTGTGAAATTCTAGGACCGAAAATATAAAATTCTAAAAGCTTCCAGAACAGGGAAAAAAAGCAGTTTGCAATAAAAGGGAAAATCAGGAAGGCATGAAACTTTTCAACACATCAGAAGATAGTAGCAATTTAGCAATTTTTCTCCATTTAGAACTAAAATAACTTCCAACCTATATCTCTACATATAACTAAACTACCAAATAAATGTGAAAGTAAAGAGAAATACACAGCAGAACCTCCATAGTTGACCACCTCCTTACATTGACATAATTTTCATAAACCAGACATGCACATGTCCCTATCAGTACAGTAGGCCTGGTTCCTTATGTTGACCCCCTCCAAATATTGTCAAGTTTGTTACAGTCCATTGGTGGTCAACTTCCAGAGGTTCTAATCTGTGTGTGTGTGTGTGTACACTAGACACAAACTAAAAACATGTATCTCTTATGCAATATTTCCCAGGAAACTGTGCTGAGTGTGTTCCACCAAAAGGAGTGAGTAAGCCAAGAAGATGATGGTAGATCCAGGAAATGAGGAAAACAACACAGGAGAGAAATAGTAGGAAGCTCCAGGAAGATGGTGAAGAAAGATCCCAGGATCCTAGATTGACTATAAGGACAAGTAGTTCACATTAGAGGTCAGAAGATTTCCCAAGAGATCTTCCACAAAGATGAAAATGGTAGGATATTTGGTAGATTTGAAAGACGTAAGAGGAGATTTAACATTCAGGAGAATTTTACGATGAACTGATGCTATGTATATAAAAATCTAAGCCTAAGGCTATAATGAAAAGAAAATTAATATTGCTGACGATATGGAGCAATTGAAACCCTCATAGTTGGCACTTAAAATAATGCAAGTGCTGTGTGGAAAACAATTGGGCAGTTCCTCAAAAAATTGAAGGTAATATTATTATATAACAGCAATTCCACTGTTAGGTATATACTCAAATGAACTGAATTTCAACTGTTAGGTACATACTCCAACAGATACCTCTACACAAATGTTCCTATCAGCACCATTGACAATAGCCGAAGGTGGAAATGACCCAATAAAATGTATTGTATACATATGGAATATTATGAAGAAATGAAGTACTGATACAAGCTATGACATGGATAAACCCGCAAACAATGAAGACCCTAAGTGAAAGAAGACAGATACAAAAGGCCCTAATGTAGGCTTCTTTATATATGAAATGCCCAGAATAGGTAAGTCCATAGATACTAAGTAGGAAGGCTCGGCAGGGAGGGTGTCGAGAGAGCAAGAAGGTGAGAAACGTAAAGATTCATCCTTCATAGCACGAATCAGAGAAGCGAGGAAAGATTTAATCAAAGAGGAAAAGAAGGAAGGAAATGAGGAACAAAATTGTTAAAGTTCATCCAAAGTCATAGACAGGGAACATTCGTCCTACTCACTTGGGAAAACATTTGGTGTGATCTTTTAATGGGTCATCACCTTCCTTCCAGTTCTCCAAACATCCTCCACAAGAAAAACACTGGACGATGTCCTTTATCCCTAGAAGTAAGGAAAGTCGATCAGTGCCATCTGCGTGTGCATTTGTCAGCTGACAAGCAGATAATAACCACCAGCTCCTTTACTGGAGAAACGTTACCCACATTTCCAATTGAGGTTTGTGAAAAAGCCACAAGTTGGGTCACCAGTGAGGCAATATGCTATATAGGACTCTTAATATTCTAATGGGATAATCAGCAAATAGTCACTGAATGCTCCTATGCACCTCACATTTGCTATGACAACACGCCACTCTACCCAGGGGGAAAGAGTAAGGCTCTGTCTCAAAAAAAAAAAAAAAAGGAAGAAGAAGAAGAAGAAATGGAGCCTGCATCTTCTTTTCTTTTCTCTTCCTTTCCTTTCTTCCTTTTTTTTCTTTTATTTTTTTTCTCCTGAGACAGGGTCTCATTTTGTCACTCTGGGGTTGAAGTAATGTGGCATCATAGCTCACAGCAACCTCAAACTCTTAGACTCAAGCAATCTTCTTTGCCTCAGTCTTTGAAATAGCTGAGACTATAGTCACCAGCCACAATGCCTGGCTTGCTTTTCTATTTTTAGTAGAGACAGGGGCTCACTTTTTTTTTTTTTTTGCAGTTTTTGGCCGGGGCTGGGTTTGAACCTGCCACCTCCAGCATATCGGGCTGGCACCCTACTCCTTTGAGCCACAGGCGCCACCCAAGGAGCTCACTCTTGCTTAGGAGGGTCTTAAACTCCTGAGCCCAAGAGATCCACACGGCTCAGCCTCCCAGAGTGCTAGGATTGCAGGCATGAGCCAGGCCGAGCCTGCATCATCTTTCCACTCTAGGAAGGCTGAAGACAGAATAAAGCCTCCCTTGTGGCTGGCAAAAAAATATGAGGTTCTAAAACTTACAAATCCCTACAAGGGTCAGAAAACTAGGATTTGTAGGGAGAGATGGAAGTTTGAAAAGGAAGAGGGTGAGGACACTGGACAAAAGGCCCTCTGTTGAGGCAAACAGGAAGACACCACAGAGTCGGGAGAAATGAGAGAGTGTTCTCTTTCCAAGGGCTTTCAGACTGTGAAGCAGTAAGACTTTTTGTACCAATGGAATGTCTGTTCAATAAAGTGCCAACCACATTCCCTTCCTCTGTATTGCTCCATGATATTTTTAATATCTACTTGATCTCTTAAAGATCTGCATTTCCCTCCACTGTAACTCGGGAGTGTGTTTCCTCTGAGGAAGACCAGCAGGGTCCCTAGGAAGGGCACAGAATCCTTTCCCCGATCACAGGTAACTCAGGCAGAGATTTTCACTGAGGTGAAAGAGCCCACGCTTTGTGGATTACAGAATGGAGCTTCCAGAGGACCAGCAGCTAAAGGAGAATACTATGAACTGGTGGAAAATTTTGCATGCTTAGGAATCACAAAAATGAATTTCCTGATTTTCTTCTCCAAGCAGAGAGTGTACAAAGACTGCTACCCACACTCCCAGTATCTCCCATTCTTCCATAGTAATAGAAACCCCAACTTTTAGCTAGGCATATTGCTACCAGTGCAAAAAATTAGGTTTCTACCTCTTTAAAAAAAAAAAAAAAAAAGGCTCGACACCTGTGGCTCAACAGGGTAAGGCGCCAGCCACGTACACCTGAGCTGGCGGGTTCGAATCCAACCTGGGCCCGCCAAACAACAATGACGGCTGCAACCAAAAAATGGCCGGGCGTTGTGGCGGGCGCCTGTAGTCCCAGCTACTTGGGAGGCGGAGGCAGGAGAATCGCTTGAGCCCAAGAATTGGAGGTTGCTGTGAGTTGTGATACCACAGCGCTCTATCCAGGGTGACAGCTTGAGGCTCTGTC
>CAUYON010198633.1:0-14495 GCA_963573935.1 Arctocebus calabarensis
TTCCAGCTCCATCCATGTAAATATGAAAGAGGAAAAGTCACCATCTTTCTTTAAGGCTGCATAATATTCCATGGTATACATGTACCACAGTTTATTAATCCATTCGTGTATCGATGGGCTCTTTTATACGGCTTCTTGCAAGTCTCTTGAACTCTCTACACCTCACCTCTTGTCAGCCATAAAACTGAGTCAATGATACCTTGCCATTGTCACACGGAACTTATTGTGAGAATAGTAGAGTGAAGGGGGAGAAGGACTTTGTAAAAACTATAAAATTGGAGATGTTATCATCATCTTTGTCAACCAACAATCTGGAGAACAAAATCCCCCAAATTAATCCTTTCTCACTGATAGAATCAAACTTCAGCATTTTTTATTCTAAAATAAATGCTTTGCTAGAATGAGTTAACTACATTTTTGCTTCATTCTATCTAGCAAATAACCACATTATGATGAAAGTGTAACAGACTTTTTACAACAGTAAGAGAGCAAATTAAAGGTTCCAGGTACCACGTGTGACAGCAAGCTGGTAGCAGTGTGCTGTCAATAATTCCATTAAAAAGTAGGTACAGGATCTGAGTAGACATTCATAGAAAGAAAAAATATAGGCCAGGCGTGGTGCCTTAGTGATCTGGGAGGCCAATAAAGGAGGATCCCTTGAGTTTAGAAGTTCGACTCCCTCTGAGTAAGAGGGAGACACTATCTTTACCAAGAATAAAAAAAAAAATTAGCTGGGTGTTGTGGCAGGAGCCTATAGTCCCAGCTACTTGGGAGTCTGAGGCAAGAGGATGGCTTGAACCCATGAGTTTGAGGTTGCTGTAAGCGAGGCTGGGGCCATGTCACTCTAGCCTGAGCAACAAAGTGAGACTCTGTCTCAAAAAAAAGAAGAAAGAAAGAAAGCAAAAGAAAAAGAAAAAAGAAAGAAAACATACAAATGGACAATAGGTAGATGAAAAAATGCTGAACATTACTAAGTATCATGGAGATTCAAATCAAAACCATAATGAAGCATCATCTCACCCCAATTAGAATGTCAAAATTATTAAAAAGAACAAAAATAACAGATGTTGTCAAGGATGCAAAGAGAAGAGAACTCATACATAGTTGGTAGGAATAAAAACTAGTATAGCCACTAAGAAAGCCAGCATGGAGCTTTCTCAAAACTCTAACAGTAGAACTGCCATATGATGCAGCAGTCCCACCTCTGGGTATATATCCAAAAGAAAGGAAATCAGTCATCAAGATACCTGTACTTCCATGTTTATTGCATCTCTATTCACAATAGCAAACATGAAATCAAAATAAGTGTCCATCAACAGATGAATGGATTTTAAAAATGTGTATATGTATGTGTGAGTGTATATGTGTATGTGTATATAAAGGAATGTGTTCCATTTGTTCAGCAGATTGATGGTGTGTTTACCAAGTTCATTCAGACTCTGCAAATTTGGGAAATGTCACTTATCCCTTCCTCTGCCATAGTGTTCCATGTAGTGGACTACTATCCAACCATAAAACAGAATGAAATCCTGTCATTTCCAGCAACATGGATAGAACTAGAGGTCATTATATTTAATGAAATGAGCCAGGCTCAGAAAGAAAAATATTGCATGTTCTCACTCATATGTGAGCGCTAAAAATGTTGATCTCATGGCAGAGAGAGTGGAATGAGTTACCAGAGGCTGGGAAAGGTGTGGTAGAAGGGGGAGATTATTAAGGGAAGATAGTTAATCGGTACAAACATACAGTTAGATAGGAGGAATACAGAGCAGAGTGACTACTGTTAACAACAACATATCGTATATTTCAGAGGACTTGAAATGTTTCCAACAAATAGAAATGATAGTTGCTCAAAGTGATGGATATTCTAAACACCCTGACTTGATCGTTATGCCTTCTAGACTGTACAAAAATATCACATGTACCCCATTTTAAATATGTACACATATTAGGTATCAATTAACAAAATTTTTACACTAGTTAAACTAGCTATGTTCTATGAGATGAATCTGTCACTTTATCTCCAGGGACTCAGCGAAAGGTATTTCTTTATAGATTGCAAGATGCACTGGCTAGACTACAAAACTTTGCAAAGGTAACATAATTACAAGAATGGCGTGTTTTGCCAAGTTCATTCAGACTTTGCAGATTTGGAAAATGTCACTTATCCCTTCCCTCTGCCTAGAAGACTGTACAGCACTCCACTTGGCAGCCCCAATGTATATACACACACCTGACAGACAGCTCAAAGCCCAGCTCGGATGTCACCCCCTAACTCAAGCCTGATGGTAAATCGCCACCTGTTGTGTTCTTCATCTGAACCTTGTATTCATAATTCAGCAAATAATTGGTATTTGTTAAGACTGGGTCTTCATCATTTATACATTCTCAACACCTAGAACAGTTCCTTTCTTTCTTCTTTTCACTTTTCTCCCTCACTTCTCCCAATCCATGGCAGTTGCAGCCTTCTGTTTACACAGACCAAAAATCATGTCATTATTTTTAAAATGTATAGAGTTATCCATTGACCCTGCTCTTAAACCCAAACCCTCTACATCCAACTAGTCGGGAAATCCTGTTGGTCCTCCTTCAGAGCTGCATAACCAGAGATGAACCATCTCTCACCATCCCTACTGCCAACTGCCTGGTCCATCATCTTGCTTGCCTGATAACTGCAATAACTTCCATGAACCTCACTGCTTCTAACCTTTGTCCCTGAAGTCTCTTGTCAACATACAGCCAGTGAAATCCTTGTAAAACTTAAGTCACCTGTGCCCAAAGCCCTCCAAGGGCTCCTTGTTTTACTCAGAGGAAAAAGACAAAATAGATACAAAGCTGTCTGTGATCAAGCTGGCAGCTTCTCCCTGAGTCATTTCTCACTCTCACTCATTCCATTCTGATCACTGTGGCCTACTTGCCTTTCTTCAAAAGTACACTCTCTACTTGGGGTCTTTGTACGTGCAGTTCCCTTGCCTGAAACACTCTTCCTCATATCTCCATAGCTAATTCCCTCCTCTCCTTCAAGTCTTTGGTCAAACGTCACCTTCTTAGTAAGGTCCATCCTGATTATTCTGTTTAAAGTTGCTGCCCACCCACCCTCATTCTCCCAGTACCCCAATCCACTTTACCTTGCTGTGCTTTCCCTTTTACCCTGCTCTGATCACCTTCTAACAGGATACAATAATATTCAACATGGTTACTATTAATTATCTTCTTCTTTTTTTTTTTTTTTTTGAGACAGAATCTCTCTCTCTTGCCCAGACTAGAGTACCATGGCCTCAGCCTTGCTCACATCAACTTCATACTCCTGGGTTCAAGTAATCTTCCTTCCATAGCCTATCAAGTAGCTGGAACTATAGGTGACTATCACAATGCCTGGCTAATTTTTTTATTTTTTAGTAGAGACAGGGTCTAACTCTTGCTCAAGCTGGTCTTGAACTCTTGAGCTCAAGGGATCCTCCCACCTCGGCCTCCCAGAGTGTTAGGATTACAGATGTGAGCCACCATACCCATCTACTATTAATTATCTATTTTCACACTCCTACCTCCAGCTAGAATATCAGCTCTGACAAGAATCCTTTGGTTTTCCATTATGGGACTCTAGTGCTGGCACACAGTACTCAATATATGTTCATTGCATACATTCATTCATTAAAAAAAAAAAAAAAGTAAACCTCCTGTTCTCCAGACAGAATATTCTGCACAAAAATATAGAGGGCTTGGGAAGATCTGTGCTGCCTAGACCATTATTTTGGTAAATAGAGGATTCAAAGCCTATTGAGCTTTCTTTTACACTTTAATTGAAGTTATATTTTTAATTAATTTGTATTAAAAGTACAATCAGAACAAACAGCATATAACCAAACACTTGGCAGGTTTGTGGAACTGGTAAAACAGATCATGGGCATAGTATTTGAATGGGTCTTGGTTCAAGAACTCAGAGAAATCAAAATTGAAACAGCCAGACTGCAACTAATGCCAAGGAGGAAGGGTAAAAGATAGTCTGAAAGATGAATCTTTAGAAACTCAGAGCCATGAAATTTCATTTAGATAGTGAGTTTCTCAAACACAAGACTCAAGATCAAGTTCGAAGTTTTGCATGATTTTTTTAAGATCATGCATGATCTTTAAAAGATTTCCTGCATGATCTTTTTTAAAGGCACCATTGTGCTTTTAGGCTCAGAATATTTAAGGCCAAAATACTGGGCAGATTTTATTACTCATCATTTCACTTCTTGTGACTCTATAATGCACTATACTTGCTGTTTCTGAAAAATGTACCCAGGACTCCATTCCTCTTGCCCCATGGCAAAACATGCCTCCACAGACCTTTCAAAGCCTATTTCTGTGAGTCAGAAACTACCAGACAGAATTCTGCTTTCAAAGGTTGCTTGGCTACACATTCAGGGGCTGAAATAAAAGACAGCTTTTCTATATTTTCCATTCTCTGAGCCTATTTCTTAGCATCTGAAGATCAATACAAAAAAGAACAAAAGAATGATAGCTTTTTCTCCTGTGGAAACTGTGGAATAATTCTCAGCCAATATTTGATTCTTTCATCTCTAATAGTTGTCACCATCCCTATGTTTGTTCAGTGAATTTAAAAGTAGAAATATCAGCCCCAGTCACCCATAAATTGTACATAAAATCTAATTATAATCAATTTCACATTAACTCTTCTTGAATTGCTTTATAAAAATAATAATTTTCATGAAATATGCATACATGCTGAAATGTTTATAGAGAAGTGTGTTAGTATCCATAATTTACTTTTAAATGCATTAACAAAATAAAATAGATTTAAAGGCTGGATAGAGGCATGGATATGTGATATAAACATAATATTAAAATGTTAATGATAGAATGTAGAAGGTCAGTATACATGTATTCTCTGTGAATTCTTCTAATTTTGCTGTACGCTTAAAATTTCTCATTAAAAATTTAAATAATCATCCAGCTTATTTGTTAAAATTGTGTGTGGTGGTCAATGGAAAGTAAATGGTAAATGTATAAATCCTGGGGAACCAAATAGAAAAAAGTAGCTCCTCTTTATAACTTAAAATTCCCCACATTGCCTCTTGGAATGCTCTTAGAGGAAGATTCACTTTTTTACCTCAGTTTTCTATCTCTACTTAGTCTGTGTATTCATCAAATATTTAGTGTTTTCTTTTACTCTTGGCCTTACCATTGTAATACTAATTTCCGATTTTAACATCTCCCAAAGCTTTGTATCAATGAAATCATGAAACACGCATGAGTGCCCATAACACTAGTTGGATTCCCCTTTCCAAACAGATGGTAAATGCTGAGTGCATCTCAATATTTCATATCCTTCTGCTCGATAAATGTTCAGAGAGTTGCAGATCCCTTTTGATCATTGTTTTCATTTTAGGTATTACTCTTTCTCTTATGCTAACAGATATTCTTTGAGGTTTTCTTCTCTGTGACTTTATTCCTGATTTCTCTCCACCTTTTTGTTAATGAAGATCTCTCTTTCAGTCTCTCTCTTTTTCATCTGTCTGTTAACACTCCTAAGTGTCCCTCTCTCTCAGTCGGACACTTTCATTCTCTCAGTGAATGAAAGATCTAAGAGATGCTTTCTCAAAAATAAAGAGAAATAAACTAAAAAGTACCCACCTATCAAAACTATTCCTGGGAAAAGGAAACTAATAATATGCATCAAAAAAATAAGATTGATTAATGGATGGATAGAGGAAATAGAAATTTCATTTTACCTGGCAAAACCTTTCAGGTCCTTCTTGCTTTCATCTCGTCAGAAGCTATTTGAGCCTCAGGAATTTCCTAGAATACAGGAAGTTTCCAGGGCACAATGATACATCAGATTTTCTAGAGCTTAATACTCTCCTAGGATCATGGAAGAGGGCCAAGGGGAAGAGCAAGGGCTATGTTTACAGTAACTGACACATTCCTTGGGCTTTCCCAGGCTTTATTGCCAGTAGAGAAAAATGGTCATTTATTCTGTAAACACTGGTCATAAAAAATGAATACAAAAACATAACAGGAGCAGAATTCTCCAAAAATAGTAATAATAAAGTAGTAAATGAAATCAGCCTTTTTCAATTTTAATTAAAATTCCCAAGAATAAAATTTCATCACAATTATGTTTTAGTCTCTACCTAAGGTCTCTAGACTATAAATTCATTGAGAGCAGGACCTGGGCATCATTCACATTTGTGTCTCTCATATCCCCTGGATGTCCCTTAGCAAATAGTCTTACACATATTGGGTCTCAATACATCAGGTATAAAGGATGGGTGGAGAGATGGGTGATTGGATAAGGAAATAAATTAATGAAATGAACAATGACAGACACTCCCGGCATCAGTAACTTTCACCAAGGCTGGGAAGCTCAAGTGTCTGCATGCATCTTGAATGCTCTACACTAGCCCATGCCAATAAGATCATAAATCAGGATGGAGTTAAAAGACTTGTATAAGTATTCATGTGCATATATGCATGAGTTAGGGTAACAGTTAAGCTTCTCTAAAAAGAGATCTAATGTAATACAGTTTAAAGAACAAAGAACATTTTTTTTCTTTCTCACATGCTTCAATCCAAGGTGGGTATTTCAGGTCAGCAGGAGTCTTTACTTCATAAATTACTCAGTAACCGAGACTAATGCAGACATGCCATATTCAACACGTGGCAACTGAGGTTACTGCAAGTATTACCAGGGTATCCAGTGGCATGGATAAAAGGGATAAGCCGAGAGACTTCCTTCTAAGCAAGTAAGGCAGAAGTTGCTCATGTCACTTCCACTCAGATTCCATCAGTCAGAACTTGCTCACATAGCCATACCTAGCTGCAAAGAAGTCTTGGTCCAGCTAGACAGCCATGTGCTCAGCTCAATTCATGGAGAAGAGAAGGGAGAGAGGATGAACCAGTGGGGAGAGGGTCAGCTACCATCACCATCACATCCTGCCTACATGTTTATCACCATTATATCATAATCTGAGGACCCATACTTGAAATGCAGTGTTGTTTCATTTCTGGCATAAATATTCAAGGAAATGAGGTCAAATGAAGTCTCCTGAAGTAAATTGTTCACTGGAAAGACAGTTTATCATTAATTGAGCTAAATTCATGCTTCTCTGTGTTTTCCAGGGTGGTCAAATTTAACAGAAAATCTAGAAAGCCCCCTACACGGAGGATAATTTTCAAAATGATAACCAATTCATTTCTTGTCAGATGCCCTTCTATTATCCATGAGGTAGAAGAATGGGGAACATTTTGCTCTGCTTGGAAACAGAGTCACTTAGCATATAGCTGAGAAGCCTTGAGTGTTTACTAATGCCCCGATTCCCTCAGGGAAATAAGCTACCATGCATTCTTCAGCAAAAAGAGTTACGCTCAGATCCGTAATGCTTTTTGTCTTCCATTCCTTTCTCTGTTCAGGAAGCTGTGTTCTCCCTCTGATTCTCCCACCCAGCAACTTCCCCTTCCTAGTCTCTTTTATTCTTCCAGGGCCCTTAGGAGCAGCTTCAATCCCAAGATGATTACAGGCTCTTGAACTCTCTCTAATGCCTACCCTAGGTAAGTAGTAAGGTTCTTATTTCTTCTGCTGCTTCAGGCATTCACCTCTTTTCTCTCCTTGACCTCCAAGATATCGTCCTACTTCTCCTGTGTGCTATTCTCTCACAGGGAAGAAGCTTGCTATTTTAGTTTGGGTTTCCCCAAAAGCAGACCCTGAGATAAGTGCTCAGACATAGGTGCTTTATTTGGAAAGTAATTCAAAGAAGCAAAGGAGGGAATAAGGAGAGTAAGACCTGAAGAAAGAAAAGCCAGACTCGGCGCCTGTGGCTCACGTACACCTGAGCTGGCGGGTTCGAATCTACCCCTGGCCGCCAAACAATGATGGCTGCAACCAAAAAATGGCCGGGCGTTGTGGCAGGCACCTGTAGTCTCAGCTTCTTGGGAGGCAGAGGCAAGAGACTCGCTTGAGCCCAGGAATTGGAGGTTGCTGTGAGCTGTGATGCCACAGCACTCTATCCAGGGTGACAGCTTGAGGCTCTGACTCAAAAAAAAAGAAAAGCCAAAAAGTATACTTTAATGAGTATGTTACTTCTGTAAGCAAAAGGGATCAATCCCAACAGGGACCCTCTGAGAAACCGTCTCCCACCCACTGACATTTTTCAACAGGAGTGGGGCCAAATTCCTCAGACTAGTGTCCACACTCCTTCATCTTTGCTTTTGCAAACATTTATGCCAAAATCCACTATTGCCCTCACCAGGGCATACTTCCCTCTTGTGAGCTGCTCAAGGATAGAAATGATTATCTTATGTACATTGATTAGCACATAGTAGGATCCCAACAAATATTTGCACAGTGAATAATTGAGCAAATAATAGGCTCAATAATACGCTTAAACTCCAAAAGGCCTTCTGCAACTTTTCCTTGCAACTGACATGGTATTTCCACCTTAAATCACTTCTTGATGTTAGATTACGAAAGCCATGCCATTATTTCAAGAAAGACCATGATCAAGTGCATATATGATGATTGGAGGGAGAAGAGTCTCCTTTGTGAAGCTGCAAAATTTGCTTTTGTTAATTAACAAAAGGACATGATAAAATTTGTTTTCCAAAATCACAGACCATCAGAAACTTTACCTATGAAATCACATTTGGTAAGAATGAAACACCTCATGCTTGCCTGAAGGATCTAAGTCATTTTAATAGCCTCAATTTCCAACCCAGGTGCAGAGCTTCAGATAAAGGTTTGCACACGACAGTTCACATTTATCTTAACTTTATAGTTTCTGATGAAACAGGACCTTAAGTTTTTATCTCAGGCTAGGCTAAATGCCAGCCCTTTTGTATACATGGCACTGCTTTGCTTTGAGCTAGCACACAACACTTTGTTTAAATTCTACCAATAGCGCTCCCATCTCCCAAATACTATAATAAGCCCATGTCCTCCTTTGTCAAGTAGTGTACCCTATGGTTTCTCTGATGTGTGGTTCCCCTCAGTCAGCAAGTTAGCCTTATTGAAAGGCAAGTGTCCTCTTGGTGGTCTTCATCAGATAGACTTTGTCACCTCTAGTCACATTTGTTCATAGCACAGATTAACTTACTGTGGTTGCTAGTCATTGCTATGAAAAACACTTAGATTCTGAGGAAATTTGACCAATAAACCAGTCAAGGACTGAGTCAGAATTTTTTAAAAGGCCTAGGAGCTTTAAGAATATAGTAGACTTTTGAAAAGGGCAAACTTACATGGTAGACCTAAACCTAGAGTAGAAGGAAAGGAAGCAGCAGTGACCAAGTGAAACAGTCATTTACTCTTTGCCTGCCTTGAACAGGAACCCCTCTACTTATAGGAAACTGCTGCCTTCAGCTCCAGTGGGAACTGCCAACCACAGAACTCAGTCCACGTAGCACAGTTGGCTCAGGAATCAAGATGTGATCCAGATACAGCCAATCAGAGTCCTTTCTTAGGTTTTCTCCCAACATCTCTAGTTATGAAGCTTTATAGATGTGTGATGAAATTTCTGGTCATCTGTGGGACAGCCATCCTGATCACAAAACATGAAGGAAGGCAGAGATAAAATCCTGAGGACATTCAATTAACTGAATCCTGCCTGGAAACACATTCTGTAGTTTTATGGGTTTTTTCAATTTCATTTTGTTGCTTTTGTTTTTGCTGGGATGATATTGTTGTTTGTAATAGCCAATACGTCACCTTATTTGCTTATATTAGCTCAATCAGAATTTTGATTACCTATAATCTAAAAGAATCATTACTATGACTTTTGCACAGACAATTTAGAACCTTCTCGAGGATCCCATATTATACTTTCTTACTTGAGTTTTACTCCATCTCTGTAGATACAGGGCTGTGCTTCTTTTTGTCAGAAAACGAATACCATATAATTCAACAGCTTTCCCCCATTTCCTTCTGCTACCAGGAATCCTAGAGCCACATACAACACCCAGCTGCAGTGAATGTTTATACATTTGCAGAATTTATCCCTGGAAGGGATTATACAGATTATCTATTCAAACCCCTTATTTTGCAGAGAAAATTATATCCAAAATGATGATACAACATGCCCAAGGGATACATAAGCAATTAACCGTTATTTTCTTGGGTAACTCTTCATACCCACAGACTTTGCTCCCTTTGTAGTCTCTCCGCTCTTTTAAACTGCCCACAATAAGAGTATCTCCATTTTTATCTTTACTGATGGGAGGGCAGAGGGTAGAGGGTAAAGGATTAAACTCAGGAAAGTAGGAGAGAAAAGGGGCAGAGATACCAAATTCTGAAACAGCCTCAAGGTGACTTCACAAAGCAAAGAGATAGTGGAGGAGCCAGGGAGTTTTAAGGCCGCAAAGAAAAGGCTTGGTGCTAAACGCAAGAATTCCGGAGACTTGTTTACAGTTATAGTGCTCTAAAACTTAAAGATCTATGTCTTATTCATACCTGACAGAATGAATCAGGCTATGCTAGTCACAAATGTGTAACTTCACCTATTCAGTCTGGACTGTGTAGAAACTAGGCCATGGCAAACCACCTCTGACAATTAACCACTCCATGGGTAAGAAACAGCAAGGGGGCAATGGTGCAGTAAATGTGGTTCAGAATATCTCCATTGAGGTCTTTGGGAGTTAAGATCATAGCTACCACAAAGAAGAAAGACAATTGTGACCTCCAAGAGCCAATGAGTCCCCACTGGGAAAGCATATGCTCATTAGTGAAGAAACTTCTGTTGGTGATACCAGTCTGCTCATCCTATCAACTTCCTCCTCATCTGGAAACTGAAAGAGATACTTAGGAACACACAATCTTATTTCCCACCTTCATCCCCTAAAAATGTAAATACATAAATTCCTTCTTCATTCGGGGTCAGAGAAGAAGGCAGTGAGGACCTTTAAACTGTACTCTTCCATCCTTGCCCCCCAAAATTAGATCCCTCGAAAGAAGAGAAGCCCCAGATATCATCAACAAATGTTGAGTATTCTCAGTGTTAATAACACTTCACTGGCCTCGCATAATCCCAGACTAATCCCAAAAGCTATGTTTGCTAGAGAGATAAGAGACCAATAAAGGATTGAGAAATCAAACATTAACAAACAAAAAATAGTCTTTGCATAAAGTCTGGGCTTTTTGGTCATTCATACAATGTCATTATTTTAAAAACTATGCCCAGAATGTTCCATAATTCTGTTACACAACTTCATTAGGTTGCAGGAAAACAGGTCCAAATCCGTTGTGGGGAAAAGATAATTTGTTTCATGTCCTTATTTTCTAAAATCATATATTTAATGTATTTAATGTATTTCATGCAAGTAGAAATAATAGTTTTCCCTCCAGAAAATGCTCAATGCTCATATAATTATTAACTAATTACAAAAGAACAGGTCATAGTCATGAAATCAATAATCCTAAGATTGATCATAAATTCAACCTTCGATGACAAACATAGCTTTCAATTTAAAGTGATAAACATGCCTCTCTGTAATAAATAATATAACAAATGTACTTCTTATAACAAACCGTCTTCAGCAGTGCCTGTTGCTCAGTGGGTAGGGCGCTGGCCCCATATACCAAGGTGGTGGGTTCAAACCCAGCCCTGACCAAATTGCAACAAAAAGTAACTGGGCATCGTGGTGGGTGCCTGTAGTCCCAGCTGCTCAGGAGGCTGAGGCAAGAGAATCACCTAAGCCCAGGAGTTGGAGGTTGCTGTAAGGTGTTATGCCACAGCACTCTACCCAGACTCTGTCTCTACAAAAAAAAAAAAAAAACCAACTGTCTTAAGGTCAATGGCCTTTCAAAGGGTTATATTAAGTAAACTTTTGATTATCATAGGAAAAGGTAGAAAACTGATTTAACCTAACAATCAATTTTATTATGACATGATACAGGTTAAAATAAATTTAACTCCATTTTTATGCAACTGGTATGTAAACACTGCCTAATCTTCCTAATCTATGTAAAGCAATGAGTCGTCTTTCAAAAGCACTTGCATTGACAACTTACCACCCTTTCAAATTTACTGCTATGAAAATTATCAACCTTAATTTTAATCAAGGTTGATTCAGAGATATTTTTGGCTTGCAATTTAATTCCTCCACCAGCAACATAGTGCACCAGTGGAATTTTGCCATGTTATGACTATGATTTGGTGGGTAAATTCTTTTAAACACTTTCCCAGGGACAATATGGGATGTGAATTTTAGTTTTCCTATATGCCTTAGAAGAAGTGAATTGCTCTAATCTGAAGGGTCAAAGCAAAAGACTACAAACAAGTAGTCTGTAGCAAAAGACTACACACGAGTTATAGCTACCACTAGGGTCTTGGCTATCTTTATCTCCATCCACACCAGGGATTCTGTTAGTTAGCCTAATTGCCATTGGAAATAGATTTTTCTTTAGTGAAACCTGTGATGTTTTAGATATATAGGTTTGCCAGAGATATTTCCCACCATTGCACAAACAGGCTGTAAGACTTTTAGCAAGCCTAGTGTGCCAGAAGAAAATTGCCTGAGACATGATTATCCAAAATTTTGTGTTCAGCCCCTGATTTGGAAAGATTCTTGGTCTCCTCACTTTACCTAGATGATGATTCAAACCCTACTCCTAGATTATTGTCACAATGCCCTCAGTCAAGCCTCTTTTCTTTTTTCTTTTTTTTAATTTTATTTATTTATTTATTGCAGTTTTGGGGTTGGGGCCAGGTTTGAACCTAACACCTCCAGGATATGGAACCAGCACCCTACTCCTTTGAGCCACAGGCGCTGCCCTGATTTTTTTGTTGTTGTTGTTGCAGTTTGACTGGGGCCAGGCTTGAACCCGCCATCCTCGGTATATGGGGCTGGCGCCTACTCACTGAGCCAGAGGTGCCGCCCTGTCAAGCCTATTTTCATGCAAGGTGCTATCAAGATCTTCCATAAGACAAAGAATTAGCACTTTCTTGGTCTTGTCAAACAGGTGGTCTATAAACTAGACACCTTTCTGGACCAGCCACATAATGCATTGTATTTCCCATTTATTATGGCTGTCAAGGATTAGAGCTAATCCTGACCCTACTCTGACTGTTAGTGACTGTTTAAATATGTCTTTAGTTGCCTAAATCATCTGAGTCTTGACAATTGTTCTTTTTTTTTGAGACAGAGCCTCAACCTGTCACCCTGGATAGGGAGCTCTGGCATCACAGCTCACAGCAACTTCCAATTCCTGGGCTCAAGCAAGTCTCTTGCCTCCGCTTCCCAAGTAGCTGGGACTACAGGCACCCACCACCGCCCAGCCATTTTTTGGTTGCAGCCATCATTATTGTTTGGCGGGCCCGGGCTGGATTCAAACCCACCAGCTCAGGTGTACGTGGCTGGCACCTTAGCCTGTTGAGCCACAGGCGCCAAGCCCTTGACAATTGTTCTAACATGACAGTAAAGTTGTAAGATATGAGACTTACAGCTCCAGCTTCTATTGGACACTGTAGATATTAATCAAAAAGTAAACTAAAATAGAAATAAAAAGCCTATTAATTGTGAGCAACCACACCAACTTAGGTCAGGTTATAGATGATAATGAGTCATCTATCTTCATTTTATTGATTGTTTTTCTCTGCTTAGTTATACCAGGAATTTAAACAGCTTATATTATGAAGGTATAATAATACCTTAAACAATACTCCCAAAACAAAAAGGGAAAGACCAAGTAACAGAAAAGCAAGAAAGAGGAGCAATTAATCAAAACCTGCCAGCTGAGGAAAGAAATAGCAGTTGAGTATAGAGCTTAGTTTTAAGGGTCTAACAGCCATAATAAATGGGAAATACAATGCGTTATGTGGCTGGTCCAGAAAGGTGTCTAGAATGATTCTGGTTCACCACAGTGTGGCCACACCCAACCAGAATGATAGCTGACAGCCTTGTCATGTTTGTGAGTTTCCTTGGAAACTGCTCACCTTTGCCTTTCTAAGGCACCACCTCTCAGGGTGTTCCTGGTCCATTCACCTGTCCTGTTGATTGGTTTCCTGTTTATTGCATCAGTTTATTCCTTACACCTAAAAACATTCATTGTGCTTTGTGAAAACATAATTTTCAAGTTCTTAACAATTTTAATTCTAATACAAATAGATAATAAGTGACAGTCAAAGTTTTATTCAATTGCTTAAGGCAGCAGAAAGACAAAGCCAGTTCCTTGAGGATATAAGAAACCTGATGTTACCTGGTCAGTGGAAAAAGGCACGTGGGAATAAGAGGCATCCAATACTGATTAACTTCTATGAGGCATTTAGTACCAGATACCTATCACAGTGGCCAACTCAAAAATATGTCCTTTTGAGGTCTGACAATTAAGTTTGAGAACTGTGTTTGTGTTGACAGGTGGCTGTTGTCTTGTTTAGATATGTTCCTCGTGTGTTTTTGTGTGCTGTCGTATATGTTAAAGCTTGAATTAGAGCAATGAAAAAACATTAAATTTCTTGTGAAACTTGGCAAGGGTGGAAGTGAAATCAGGGACATGTTAGTTTAAG